>JACXVL010000035.1:6665-36828 GCA_014898675.1 Athelia sp. TMB
ATGATGGCGATGCCAAATTGCAGCAATATGGTCAGTGCACCGCTGACGTAGACCCAGTCACGGTCAGGTATCCCAGTTTGCTTGGGTAAGGTTTCGAAGAAAGTGAGGGTAAGGCCAGTAGTCTTATCGTACGGGACTTCGTGGTCGCGGACCATGCGAGCCAGCGCCCACGATTTAATGTCTCGGGGGTATCCTGAGGCGACATCGATCAGGACACAAGAGCAGTCTGGGTCAGGAAGGAGCCGGCGCGAGCCAACAGCTTGCAGGACCGCGGAGAATGAGTAAGCCACCCATCCGAAGGAAAATGCTACGGGCGTAAATGGTCGGGGACGCGAAGAGACCAGTTGTGCAAGGGCGCCCTGGATGATATCGCCTCCAATGATGGTGAGGATGGTGAGGATGTCGTTGGGATCCTTCCATTGGGCCTTGATGGATGCGAAATTCGCTGCTGTTTGGGTCAATGGACCACGCGGCAGAATGTACTCGTGGTTTGACAAAGCTGGCATTGGAATATGCAGCGGGAGATCTGTGGGGATCAGTGTTGGTAAATGGATACTAACGGGACAGCCAGCCGTGCACCCGAAGATGATATATATCAATACAGCAAAGAACGTGTATCACCTGCAGGTAATGATTGATGAGGCCTGTTACCGCTTTTAATCTTGTCGAAGAGTCCGTGGCCCGGGATATTATATGGATAACCTTCTTGTTTACACGATGTGTGCGGTTGAATTACTTACAGCTTGCGATGGAACATCGATATCCCTGCCATGGAATGACGGAATTCATTCTGGAATCTGGGCTCCATTTCGAGGGTTGCAGGGCTGGCTGCAGGACCCCAATGTCATACCCGCAAGCGCCGCGAGCAAAAACCTTACTTGACTTGGGCCTCAACACCACCCAGCACAAACGCGAATGCAAACGATTGGAGGGGTTATTCAAATGAGGTAGAAGAATAGCAATGTTATCAATATCGATATCGGTGGAGGGATTCACGCAGCGAGTTACAGATGAATGAACGACTAAGATAGTAGTGGAAAGATTAAACCACAGTGCATAACTTTGTTCACAAACCGTGCGAGACCTTAAGCTTTTTGGCTGAGATTCCATAAGGCCTCGTCTTGTGGCCACCTGTATAAGCATCGATTGTGAACCCTAAGTAAAACGCCGGCGCCGAGTTATTAAGTCGAGCGACCGTAGCGGGCTTGCCTACTGATAGGTCACCCCGTAGCTCCCAGCATTTTGCGCCTTATCGCATGTGCCACGTTCGCGGCTGCTTGGCTTCGTTGCGCCGGGCTTAGCACACTGGCCTACGTATGACGGTGAAAGACAGACTGTTTCCAAGTTGCCCACCGACAGGGCTTTTGGCGGTAAAGGGCTCGCGAGCCACTGAGCTTGCACGATGCACGAGACTCTAGGCAGCCAAGCGGAGTGGAGTGCCTTGTGCCAGATGCAGCGTGTCGTTCTTGCGCCAGCGCCAGTCTGTATGGGACGACAGAAGCATCGGCGCAGGCGCGGTGCACATCCTCTTGGTGCTAGGGACGCGTACGTGTGCTGGAACGGGGGTGCTGCGTGACTGGGCGCTGAAGGTTCCGGGGGTAGAGGGCCGAGCAGATGTCCGTGGATAGGCGGACGATGCATGAACGACATTGATTGGCGCCACGGGCACCACATATGCTGGGGGTGTTCGTGTAGCGTCGAAAATACGCAGACAGTTTCGCATCCTGGGTAAGGCCCGCACCGACAAATTGCGCCGACCTGTCTCGAACCTTTGAGCACACGAGTGTGTTAACATTGTGGGTGGCAAAGTCATTACAAGCAAACAAAAGCGTACCGCATGCTTAATGATATAAGCATATCATTCCCACTCTCTAGTCTGAGTATTACACTCTCGAAAAAAAGTTTCAATTTAGAAGATCTTTAGTCGGGGACGAAGACACCGCGTGATCCTTGGGCGTGTCCGCCTCCCGCCCGAGGATCGGAACCGAGTCCAGCGTAGGCTCCATGTCACGCTTGGGGGTGCGCATGCTCTTCTCCTTTGCATACTCCGCTTTCTTCTGTTCAACCCATGCCTCCTCGTGCGATCTGAGGCCCCCGGGAAAGAAAGTGTCCACCAAACAGAGCCCCACCTTCTTCTCTATCTCCTCCGCTGCAACTAAAGCATCCCACACTTTGTGTCTGTGCACCTTGGCGACCTCTTTGATGTGGAAGCCGTGAGCGCTGGGTTTCCGCCGTACGCCCGACGCGAACGCGTTCTGCACCATCCCTATCCCACCGACCGCCAGCAAATACCACGAGTTTTGGTTCACGCCCTGCACCGTGAATAGATGCACCAACCACAAGACCGCCATCAAGAATGTGAAAGGGACGGTGCTGCGCAATCGAATCTCGCGCGCGCCAGCGAGGTCGCCCAGTCTCAGGCCGTGCCCTGCGCTCTTGATCACGATGACGTAGGCAGATCCGTTGCCCTTGGTGAGACACACGACCTCCTGCTTCCCCTGGTCCACAGGGCGAGCTCTCCACAGCTCCTGCCGCCACTGGGGAACAATGGCTTGTGCTTGGGCGAGCAGGTTACCGCCGAATGTGACGATGAGGATAGTCCAATTGCCGAACAATGCCCCAGGGATAACGGCGATGCCGAGTTGTAGCAGGATAGTCAACGCGCCGGTGATGTAGACCCAATCATGTTCAGGTACGCCGGTTTGCTTGGGTAAGGTCTCGAAGAATGTGAAGGTAAGGCCAGTGGTTTTGTCGTATGGAATTTCATGGTCGCGGACCATGCGGGCCAGCGCCCATGATTTAATGTCTCGGGGGTATCCCGAGGAGACGTCGATCAGGACACAAGAGCAGTCTGGGTCAGGAAGGAGCCGGCGCGAGCCAACAGCTTGCAGGACCGCAGAGAATGAGTAGGCTACCCATCCAAAGGAAAAGGCTACGGGTGTGAATGGACGGGGGTGCGAAGAGACTAGCTGGGCAAGGGCGCCTTGGATGATATCACCTCCAATGATGGTGAGGATGGTGAGGATGTCGCTGGGATCCGTCCATTGGGCCTTGATGGATGCGAAATTCGCTGCCGTTTGGGTCGATGGGCCACGCGGCAGAATGTGTTCGAGGTTGACAGTCGGCATTGGGATGCACGGGGGAACTTATCGTGAATTTGGGTATATGGTGACTATGTAGTAGTAGCTGAAGTGTCAACTGTGTCGTCTCTGCAAGTAGCCTGAGTACTAGTGTCAAACATTCAATTTTGGTACCATTCGGCTACTATAGCAGGTTCGATCATGGAGTCTGCGAGGCCAATGGCTTGATCATCTCTACATATTAGCCTCACATGCCCTCAGACGCATCACAAGGCCCCGAGACTTATCGGCCTAATGGCAGTTGCAGCACCTGACTAGACATCTCCAAAGCACTCTCTCAGGTGGCGGCCATAAGACTTCCGAGGCATACAGGGTCTTACTGAGTGACGAGCTCTATACGTTCCTCATCCCTTTGTCACTAGTATTGCGGCGTCGACCGAGTCTTTTCTCTTACGACGACCTGGACCCGTACGCACCACAATCACAACCGCTCGCTCGTCGCCAACGCCGCGCCCCATCAACTTCTACGTACGAATCCTTGGCTGGCTTGCCAGCAATTTTTAATTATTCTATTCCATGCAACTTTTGTGACAATCGCGGACCGCCATGTGCTCCCCTCCTCTTACTTCTGTGAAAACTCTTTCCCTGACGTGCCGTATCAGCTTTTCTTCTTGGTGAGGGTTTCTGATCCATTCAAACCTATCGCCTTAACCCTCTAGCAGATAACCCTCGCTAACTCCGGAGCTTCTTTCACCTTCCATAGGTCAGTTCCCTGAACACTTGGACCACTCCACCAGTCTCTTTGTTGCCGGCGCCGTTTCTGATTGTCCTCTAACTCCTCTTTGTAGGTTGGCCCCGAACATGCTGAAATACAGCTTGCAATGCACTGCAATAGACGTCAATTCCACATCCGGACCCTGCCGCGGAACGGATATCACCAGCCTCTGTCGCGTCGCTGTTCTCAAAGCAGAATAACGGGTACCGCAAGCATTAGCAAGTGAGATCTTGGATCTGACACGGCCCCCGAGGCACTACACTCATGATAATGGAATCTGCTATCATTATATCCTGATTCCCGCTGCTGGAAAGTGAGTGCTAAGATGCGGCTACCCACACTGAAGCATGCACAGTTAAAACAAGGAAGTGGGAGGTTTATTCACATGTTTAGAATGGATTGGGCTAGAACTCGCATGGAGCGCCCAAGTACGAAAGGAGCTGCAACCTGTCCTGCGACAGGATTCAGGATCATGCAGGATCTTACGCAGCTGTGTTTCTCGGATGACCAAAAACGCCGTTGACCTTGGGGCCGCTGTTATTGCGTGAAAGTAGCCACAATCTTGCAAGACGGTCGTGTATGCATACTGCTTACTGTGCTGAGGGCAATGCAGATAGCGATTGCAAGCTGGCAGTGCCGGCACTTGAACTCTTAGGCCGATTGTACTACAGGTCTACCCATCTTTTCCTGATCGAGCCGCCAAGTCTAAAATATACTGAAAGTTGTCTAACACTTCACTCCAACTTTAAAGCTCTGGGACCTTCATAGCTCTGTGCATCTGGTGGGATCTGGCGTTGCAAAATGGCCGGATGCATGAAGATTGCCAACCGCGGCCTGCCGCGGCAGGGTTACGGAATCTGTAGGTGCATATTTACAGCTAACGCCACTTCGACACACACTCAATTTTTAACACTGTCTATCGATGTGGCGTTGGCTGTATATCCCGCAACAGGCAAGTGCAAGGACAGCCCATTCCAAAACGTGCCCACAGCGTGGAACGAACCTTGGTGAACGTGATGAATCACTTGAAGCTGTAACATGGGACTCAGGTTATTCATCATGAGGATTTAACGTTTAACCCTGGGTCCTAAACACATAAATACGGTCGATGGGCCAACTTCATCCTCAACCTAGCCTCAGCTGAGCACTTAAAGTAAAGTCATCTGATCGCTTTATCCTAACCGAAGCTTACCGAGAATCCAGGAAACATATGATCGCTGTCGACTCTTTGCCAACTTTACCGGCCCTTCAAGCCAATGGACCCGAACCGCCCAATGGTCTCTTCACCATTAAGGGTTCAACATGTGAAATAACTGCCACAGACGAGCGCATCTGCTCGAAAGTCTGGTTCAAATCCCCAGTACGTGCTCAACCAGTCGTGTCTAAATTCGCTTGGCTTCATGCGGAAATTTTAGCCCTTGACTGCTTCCTTGATCAAAAGACTCAGCATGATACGGTTGTTTACCAATTCACACAATCAGGGATGGGTCGACGACCCAACTGCGGGCAATTGGACTTGGTTTGAGCTAGCTATTCTGAAGAATATGTCAGCGCAAACACCTAGAACGCGCAATGCTGGAACACGTCTCTCTTGGCTCAGCCATAAGAACAGCATGAAAAGCAGCACTTACGAATGGGTGAGTATTGAACCTATGTTATTGGCCTGCCCGAAATAATCCCTCCCGCTCCCGTCTTGTAGAAGCAAGGCACCATTTTTGATCGAAATCATGAACTCTTGAAGGAGCTTCAGGTCAGTATAGCCCAACTTCCTACCTCTTCTGGTGGACTGACGAAGAATCACTGAAGCCCGGAAACGTTATATGCGTCTCACTTTGCGCTCGATTTCGTAACTGGAAGAATGCCGCCAAACAAGGCTTCCTCGTTATGGGGATCGGAGCGTCGCCGGCCACTGTACTGCACAGATCTCTCAACACGATCAAAGGCGCGGTCGTGGACATCGCCCCCTTTGCTACACCATGTCGATATCGACTTGTTGACTGTGGCCAATCCGTTAATCATAATTCTCTGCGCGTTTTCGAGACCACCGACCTCTCAACCATCAAGTACGGAGCCATATCGTATCCCTGGCGCGGCGTCCCCGTAGACCCCAGAGACCGTTCCATGGACGCGCTGGGCACTTTTTCTGTCCAGGGAGCCGAGGACGGCGACCCAATCAGCATAGCCGTCCTGCTGGAAGTCTGCAAGGCTGCTCTTCAAGAGTCGGTGCCATATCTGTGGCTGGATCGACTTTGCATCATACAGACCAACAAGGAGGACAAGCATTGGCAGATCCAGCGGATGCACGCACTTTACAAGGGATGCGAGGTGTGCTATGTGCTCCCTGGCGGTGTGCGCCGTCTGGTCGGCATCGAAGAGCAAACATCGTGGATTGATCGCGCGTGGACGCTGCAAGAGGGTATGGTCCCGAAGCGAACACAGGTGATCATCAAGTGGGAGCATGGTAGGATGACAAAGGGCTCCTCCGTTTCAGCGAGCATCTTTGCCATAACCGAAATCACTGCCTCGAAGACCGCCATGGTCCCTCTAAAAATTGCCCTTTCGAACGCGGTTGGCTATTCATTTCTCGACACCACACGCAGCTCCCATATCCGCATCGAGCTACGTATTTTCGGTGGGCATAGCAGTGGTCAAGCGCGGGCGCTGTCCGGTGCGATGAACGAAAAGGAACCCGATGCGAAAACACAGGCAATATGGAAGTGCGCAATGATGCGCACGTCCTCGCGTCCTGTCGACATGGTCTTCAGTATCATGGGCCTGTTCGGCGTCACTCTCAATCAAAAGCTATTCGACGTTAACGATCGCGAGGGCGCAACTGTTGCTCTCGCTCAGAAGATTTTGGAGAACGGTGGCCGAGCGGCTTGGCTGGCTTTATCTTACTACCACCCTCCTTCTCGCACAGTTTCTTCCTTTCCACTCTTTCCCGAAACGAGCGTATCTGGAGGCGCATTCGTCAAGTCAGGTAACAAGCGGATACCTGCCACAGAGCTCATAGAGAAGGGTGATGGAGGCGACAGTTCGAGGTGGTTGCCTCATCTGCCGCAAGGCCGCATGGATTCGGCGGGGTATTTGCACTTCAGAGCGCGAGCAATCCCTCTGCTTCCCACTAGTGACCGTAGCTCTGCTCCTTCTAAAGCAAACGGAGGACTTCGAAGCAATTCACAGCAACCCAAACGTGAGGCCGCGCTGACTCGTATTGCAGCGATGGACGGGAGTATGTGGCGGATCATCCAAGACGGCCAGAGTACCAACCCGTCTCAACATTATGCCATTTTTCTTGGGGAAATGACACAGTACTCGGCAGCGACAACGGAAAGATACGACGACCCATGGTCTTTCAGAGCCTTGCTCGTGGGACAACATGAGCGCGGAAAGGTTCACCGGATATCATACTTCAGGCTTGGGCAGTCCACTCAGTCCATGATCAATAGCTGGCCATACCGCGAATTTAGTCTAGGAGGCCCTCAATGATCAGGAAATCCAAGGCGGTTGCGCAGTGTTGTCATGGTGCGTGGCTCCCCGCTTCAGCCACCATCGTATCATCTTTCGGGCCCCTCATTCTATTCCATTCGGTCTCCTCGATAACAGTCGCTACGAGAAATTTTCAGAAAGTCGCACAATGCATTTGCTCAAAAGCCTTTGTAAATCTCTACTTCTATGAATACGCTTGTGAATTTGATTCAGGTTCATCCTCTTTTGCGCCTGGTTGTCCGCTTGAATGGGTCCTCTTAACAACTTCAGCGACGACTTGACTCTGCTACGCTGCCCTGAATCAATGGCCCAGCAGCTACAACATTGGCTATCAAAGAGCTCACAGTGGTGGACTTCACACCCGAAATACTTTATACTGCGAAAGTAAAGATCATGCTAAGTCATGCAATATGTGCTTGTATGCATTGTAGGAGACGCTACAAGACAGCTTTCAACTCCGCCGTAACTACAGCAAAATAGAAAGAGGATCCTACGCGTACAAATGAGTTGACCAAACGTGAGCTCGTAGAGAAAGCAGCCCCACTGTTCTCAAAAAACCATTTATGAAGCAAGGCAGATATTCTCCATGACCACCAACAGCGCAAGGCGTCCGATGGGAGCATTGCTACGATACCCGGTGGGGAATCATCGCCTCAAATCGACATTGTGGCAGCCACTAACGCAGCGAGACATGCTCGTGCACGGCAGGGGGCGTATGGACCTCAATCAAGGCCCGATGCCGCAGTACTCGTCTGATCGCCCACAGCGTCAGCTGGACGGACAGCGGTGCCGTTGTGCGCGAGACCAAACCCACTGATGTTGCCGCCGCCTGAGGGCAAGTATGAGATCGTGAGCCTCCGCGCGCATCGCCAAGTGCTTTGAGGCGGACTTCCCGCCAATACTGCAAGAGTGGGACCACATCATGTAGGGCGATGCCGAGACCAAGCTCTCCGCCTTCGACCACAAGGTCAAGCGTGATGACCTGCTTATGCTTGCTGGCGTCATCCGCCAGAGCAAGCTGTTGCTGTGCCTTCCGTTTGCGCACGGGGTCTGGGCGGCGGGGCGAGATGTGAGGCGCACGTGGGCGTGGCGGGGTCTGAGAAAGCGAGGGAGCGGGCAGATGCAGCAGACGCGCGCGAGGGCTCAGTGCCACGGCAAACGTGCAACGGCATAAAGATGCGGGCTGGCGACGCGCAGACGGGGAAACTGACGGGGGGTGCGAGTGGGCAGGCCGCGATGCGCAGATGGGGCAACTGTATGCCGCGACAGAGCGTATTTGCGCGACGAGCTCTCGCGCGGGTCGGCACGAGACGCGCAAGGGGCGCGACAATTACGAAGTGCGTTAGTAGGAAGGGCATGGGCAAGGCGATGGGTGGCACGCACTGACGCGATCTGAGAAGGGGGTTAGCCAGGACAGCCTGAAGGGGCGCAAACGGGGAGTTGCGCACCTTGCACATAGCGCGTGTGTTATGCGGCGCGGGCACAAAGGTCAGTGGATATTGGGGCCCACATCTTGCCGTCTGTTTATTGGAGGAGGACCGTTTCGGTTCATGTCGGGTGGACTAAGCTGAGGGCCACACAGCTCAGGGTTGGCCTTAACTACACCTCTGGAATCTGTGACTGTGTACTAAGGCCATATTGGAGTAATGCGACACGCAGCCGCTTCTGTTTGACGATTGAGGTGAGGAGTAGCGAGTGTGCTGGCAGGTGGTAAGATGCTAGCATTCGACAAACAGTTGCAAATAACGCGTTCAAACTGAGTTATCACGATATCGATACCGCCGGGTTCTACTTCCATTATCGCCGATGGGCGCTGTGAAACCGAAAGCTTGGTGAATGAGGCTTGAGTGAGTCCTTGAAGCTGTGATACAGGACTGTTATCGACGCTAATATCGATGGCATCGGAGTTTACCGCTGGGGTCTAAACCCATAAATACCGTCGACGGGCTAATGCGATCCTCTGCCTAGCACTAGCTGAGCACTCTGAATCAGAGTTGCCTGCTCTAAATCGCTTTCGCTTTATATATCCCAATCAAAGCTTATCGAGAGCTCCTATGGTCTCTGTCAAAACTTTGCCAACTTTACCAGCTCTTCACGCCAGTGGACCTGACCCTCCCAATGGACTCTTCACCATTGAAGGTTCAGCGTGTGAAATCGCTGCCGATGACTCACACACCCGCTCAATAGTCTGGTTTAAATCTCCAGTATGTGCTCAATTAATCGTGTTCAACTTGCATGGCTTGATGCTGCCAATTTAGCCCTTGACTGCTTCGCTTATCAAGAGATTCGGCACTATACAGTTGTTTTCTAATTCGCGCAACCAGGGATGGGTCGACGATCCCTCTGCAGGCAATTGGTCTTGGTTTGAGCTAGCTATTCGCGAAAATATGTCAGCGCAATCACCTAGAAAGCGCGATGCTTCTGGATCATGTCTGTCTTGGACAAGTCATAAGAACAACATGGAGAGTGACACTTTCGAATGGGTGAGTAAGGGGCCCCCGCTGTTTGCCTGCTCGATTTAATCTCTCCCTTTTTTGTAGAGGCACGGCACTATTTTTGATCGAAATCACGAACTCTTGAAGGAGCTTCGGGTAAGTCTAGCACATCTCCCTACTTCTCCTGATCGACTGATGATGGATCACTGAAGCCTGGAAATGTCATATGTATCTCACTTTGCGCTCGATATGGCGGCTGGATGAATATCGCCAAACAAGGCTTTCTCGTCGTGGAGATCCAAGCATCGCCAGACGCTGTACTTCGCAGATCTCTCAGCACCCTCAAAGGCGCAGTCTTAGACATCGCTCCTTTTGCTACACAATGTCGATATCGACTCCTCGACTGTGGCCAATTCGTCAACCACCATTCTTTGCGCGTTTTCGAGATTGACGACATCTCAACCGTCAAGTACGGCGCTGTATCGTATGTCTGGCGCGGCGTCCCTCTGAACCCGAGAGACCGCTCCATGGACTCGCTGGGCACGTTTGCTGTCCAGGGAGCCGAGGACGGCGACCCAATCAGCATAGCCGTCCTGCTGGAAGTCTGCAAGGCTGCTCTTCAAGAGTCGGTGCCGTATTTGTGGCTTGATAGACTTTGCATCATACAGACCAACAAGGAAGACAGGGTTTGGCAGATTCAGCGTATGCATGGGCTTTACAAGGGATGCGATGTGTGCTATGTGCTTCCTGGCGGCATCCGCCGTCTGGTGGGCATCGAAGAGCAAACATCGTGGATTGATCGCGCATGGACACTGCAAGAGGGTATGGTCCCGAAGCGAGCGCAGGTAATATTGAAGTGGGACTCTGGAAAGCCAACGGGATTTTCCACTTGCTCGGCACTCCCTTTTACCCTAACCGAAATCACTGCGTCAAAGACCGGTATGGTCCCTCTAGAAATTGCCATATCGAACGCAGTTGGCTATTCATATGTCGACACCATACACAACTCCCATATTCGCATCGAGTTGAATATCTTCGGTGGACATGGCAGTGCTCAAGCACAGGCGCTATCAGGCGCAATGAACGAAAAGGAACCCGATTCGAAGGCGCAGGCAATATGGAAGTGTGCAATAATGCGCACGTCCTCGCGTCCTGTCGACATGGTTTTCAGTGTCATGGGTCTATTCGGCGTCACTCTCAACCAAAAGCTGTTCGACGTAAACGATCGCGAGGGCGCAACTATTGCTCTCGCCCAGAAGATTCTGGAGAACGGTGGCAGAGCGGCCTGGCTGGCTTTATCATACTATCACCCTCCTGCTCGTACTGCCTCTTCCTTCCCATATTTTCCCGAAACTAGCGTATCTGGAGGCGCATTCATCAAGATAGGTAACAAGCGGATACCTGCCACAGAGTTCATAGAAAAGGGTGATGAAGGCGACAGTTCGAGGTGGTTGCCTGGTCTGCCGCAGGGCCACATGGATTCGGCGGGGTATCTGCACTTCAGAGCGCGAGCAATCCCTCTGCTTCCCACCAGTGATCGTAGCTCCGCTCCTAAGCAAGCAAACGGAGGAATTTCAAGCGGGTCGAAGCAATCCAAACGCGAGGCTGCGCCGACTCACATTGCAGCAATGGACGGGAGTGTGTGGCGGATTGTCCATGACGGCCACGACGCCAAACCACCTAAATACTATGCCATTTTTCTTGGGGACTTGACACAATACTCGGCGGCGACAAGTGCCCGATACATTGACCCATGGTCTCTTAGAGCCTTGCTCGTGGAACAGCATGAGCACGGAAAGGTTCACCGGAAATCATACTTCATACTTGGACAGTCAAATCAGTCGATGATCGATGGATGGAAATACCGCGAGTTTAGTCTAGGCGGCCCTCATTGATCGGGATACAAGTCAGTTGTGCAGTATTGTTAATCGTGCGAGTCGCGCCACAGCCACTGCAGCGTCCTCTATCTTGATCACCACACTCACTTACATTCGATCAGAGATCAGAACGTATTTCCTCGAAACCTGTAGAAAATTTCTGCAAACATATATGCGCTTGTATATTGGATTCAAATCCATTCAAAATTTCAAATTATGGCTACGTAATCACGTGTACTTGTCCTAACTGATCTCGATTCAGCGTCTCAGTCAGACTTCCTCCAGCGCTTTCAGATTTTCGAGCACACCAAGCTTAAGGGTTACAATGGCAAGCTTATTCGGTCGGTCTTACTACTTAATATCAAGAAGGATGTCACACACTGTCTCGCAAGGACCGGCGTTGCTACTGCCACAAAACTGCCACCACGAGGTGCGACCTCACCTCCCTGCAGCCCAAGTTGGGTCCGACTCCAAAACCCTCGGAGTCACGATTCTTCCGTTGCAAGAATCGCATCGCAGTACGCACAGCCCCGCATCCGATTCCAGCTCATATACAAGATCCATAGCAACTTAACCGTGAACGTACTTCCCCCCATATACTCTCATGCACATCCAATCCACACCCAGCATCGCCGACCCCGACTGGATTGCCGTCGATGCATCTGAATCGAACTCTCCTGTGGGCATAAGCCTCTCCGTGGACCACAAATCCAGCAAGGTGCTCGTCACCTTGACTCCTCCTGCTGCTGCGCCACGCGCACCAATGGACATATGCTGCGTAATTGACGTCTCTGGCTCGATGGGCAGCGAAGCGCCTGTACCAGGCGACGGTGGCGTGAAGGAGCACACAGGGCTGAGTGTACTGGATGTCGTGAAGCATTCTCTCAAAACGATCATCGCAACGATGAAGAGCAGTGAGTATCGCCAAGGATTCACATATCTGCGCGATGTTGACGATAGCGCTATCTAGCTGATCGCCTTGCACTTGTAACTTTCCACTCTGCCGCAGCCATCGCCGCAGGCTTGACCGAGATGACGACGGAAGGCAAGGCTTCTGTGCTGAAAACCATCGACGAGCTATCTCCCTTGAGCAGCACGAACCTCTGGGATGGACTCAAGACGGGCATGAACTTGCTCAACGACGCCTACACGTCCACCGATCCTGGTCATAGCACCACAGGGCGCCTACCGATGCTGTTCGTTTTCACGGATGGCATACCCAATATCGACCCCCCGCGTGGGCACATACCCTCGCTCAATGCGTATCTCGAGAGGCATTCAGCTGCGCGCGCCTTCAGCATCTCCACGTTTGGCTTTGGATATGGTCTTGACTCCGCACTGCTGCTTGAGATCGCGCAGGTCGGCGGAGGCGGGTACAGCTTTATACCTGACGCAGGCATGGTCGGCACCGTGTTTGTGCACAGCATGGCGAATGCGTATGCGACATACGCGCCGCGGGCAACGCTGAGCGTAGAGGTACCGGAAGGAGTGGAGGTGAAGGTTGAAGGAATGGTGGGCGACGAAGTGAAAAGGGCCAGCTGGGGGCTTTCCGTGGAAGCAGGAGACATTCAGTTCGGCCAGACCAGGGACTACGTTCTCTCCTTCCCAAAGGGCCTCATACCTGCGGATCTGGGTCTAACCGCGACTTTCAAGCCTTTCACGTCCACAGAATCCCTCAGAACGGACACCATTGCTCTTTCCCACAGCGCCAATCCTCCCGACCTGACTGCGCTCGAGTACAACAGCATACGGCTCTCCCTCATCACCACCCTGCTTGAAGCGAAAGCAAACAATCTCCACGAAACACGCTCACTGTTCACTGCGCTCGAGCACAGCATCGCTTCGTCGGCTCTTCTCAGCTCATACGCTCCCGCACAAGCTCTCGCGCGCGATATCAGCGGCCAAGGTACCATCGGGCTCGATCCTGCACAGTTCAGGCGCTGGGGACGTCACTACTTCCCCTCCCTCGCCAGGTCCCATGCTCGTCAGCAGTGCGCAAATTTCAAGGACCCTGGATTGCAGGTGTATGGGAAAGAATCTAAAGTGTTCCAGCAGGAGCGGGACGAGCTGTCAGAGACTTTTGACACACTTCCTCCACCCAAGCCATCGACGCTACATCAAAATCAACCTCACCGAGGCGTCATACATAACATGCCAGGTCGGGGGATGGCAAGGATGATGAGTAGCAGCGTAACGCCTGCCTCGCGAGCTCCTCCGAGCATGGCGATGTATCAGCAGGCAGATGGCCCTTGCTTCACCGGGCCCTCAAAAGTCTTACTCGCTGACGGTACGCATGCCAGAGTGGATAGCTTGAAGAGGTATTCGGAATTGATGACCCTACTTGGCCCGCGTGAGGTCGCCGTGGTCGTGCGAACCGCGATAGAGCATGGAGAGATGCTTCTGTGCAAACTCGGCGATGAGCTGGTGCTCACTCCCTGGCATCCAGTGACGCAGCAGTCAAAATGGGTGTTTCCCACTGATGTAGTGGTGCCTACGCTGCAGTCTTGCGAGGCTATCTACTCTCTCCTACTCTTCCCCGCAGCGGGAGCGGAAGGGCACACCGTGAACATCGGAGGGGTGTGGTGTACAACATTGGGCCACGGCCTCGTCGATCCGTCCATCGACGACGTCCGAACGCACTCATATCTGGGATCATACAGCAGTATCCTGCGCGACTTGTCTCGGATGAATGGTTTCCACGAGAATGGAGTAGTAGAATGCGCAGGGACACGTAGAGATGAGAATGGCAGGATATCCGGATTCTTAGCTGCTGACGGTCCAGAGCAAACGGCTGCCTTGTTCAGGCATCAGGCAGTTGTGTGTGCTTGAAAGATAGCTGATAGTTATATCAATATGCTACATTCCCCCTTTATTCGTGGATCGGACGGGTATACGCTAACTACACGCAAGTCACGAAGTCATATTGGCTCAGTAAGATAGAAATATTCCGCCCAACGCATTGACCCCTTTGCATCATCGATTGTTGATACTTCAGTGTATGTCTCCGCCTCCGGGATATCAGTATCGGTGCTTGATACCAGGCTCAATCCATCAGGACCACCGACACTGAATGTGTTCTCCCTCCAGGTTAGAACTGTGTCCTTGAAACGCCGGTCGAGCGAGAAGAAGCTTTTCACGTGAAACTGTCCAGGATTATGTTCTTCGACTAGAATCACCTTTATCTTTACGCCAGCAGCTAATGAGGCACCTGGGTGATATCTCTGGAACCATCCCAGCAATACTGCATATGTTCGGACGACCTCTGTGTCTCCCGAGCCATCCTCAATCTTCCAGCTCGTTCCGTCCAGAGCTACTAATGGCTCATGACCAGTGTCGTGTCCACTGTCCACATCTTGGCTAGCTTCTGGGACTATCCGGGCGGATTTCCTGGAGAAGGTAAAGTACCCTTCATCGTTCATTCTGCCCTCTGGCATGGCCATGCCGAGCGCCTGATCATTCGGATATTCGCCATCCATGAAGTTGGCGGCTTCTCGCATGCCATCGCTAGTTTCCACCAATGCTTTCCCCGCTACTCTGGTTCTCGGGAACTGGGGGAATGAGGATAAATGCCTACTTGGTTGCATTCGGAAAGACGCGCCAAGCCAGCTGGCTCTGCCTTCATTTTTCAGTATTTGTTGAGCGAGTCCCACAGTTGCACCCAGCCGATCGTTTTTGTCAAAGTCATTGGGGTCAAGAGTGACACCAAATAAACCCATGATGCTGAAAACCATATCCACGGGACGGGAGGAGGTGCGCATTAGCGCGCATTGCCAAATAGCATGGTTTCTGGCGTCCGCGTCCTCGGAAAGCACATCAGACATCGTCACGGCAAGTGCCCTGACGTTTGGCGAGTCGGATCCAAAGATTCTGGCAGGTATCGCGGTATTGTATTTCGGCCTAACAAGTAACAACTCGCCGACAGCACAAGCGTTGACGATAGTCGCCAGTTGTGACACTGCGCAATCGCCTGGGAGAACTTCATGAACCGTCCCACTCTCATCTCCACTCATGCATTGACCCGACGAATCCAGTTTCCATGAAAATAGAACCATTGTATTGCGAGGAGACAACGCTTCCTGCAAGGTCCAGGCGCGATGAATCCACGAAGTTTGTTCGTGAAGGTGCACCAAACGTCCTAAGCCAGCTGGGAGAACTATGCATTGCGAGCAAGACCGGTAAATGAGGTTCATTCGTTTAATTTGCCAGGTTTTATCTTCTTTGCTGGTCTGCATAATGCACATTCTATCAAGCCATACGTATTCAGGCCCGAGCTGCAGCGATGTGATACAAACACGGCGCAAGACCTCGATACTAATCGGATCGGCATCCATAGCACCTTCGACCGCAAAAGTCCACACTTGGTCCTTTGTGGCATTGCCCCGCCAGACGTACGATATTGCTGAGTACGGGATGGATGGAAATTCCGCGAATTCTTCGATCTGAAGAATATCATGTTCTACGAAACTCTTGCAATTGAGAAGGCGATACCTCTGCGTGGTCGCTTCTGCATCGGGCGTAATGACCACCGGGTGTTGAAGCCTAAGCGATTGAAGAGGTTTAGAGTATATGATAGTGCCAGCGGCGGTTGTCTCAGCACTCGTAGCAAGGAGAGGAGATTGGTTGGTATGGTAGGCAACTTTGAATTGTTCTCGAGTACGGACTCGTCGCTAGGATAAAATAAGCACAGGGTGGTTCGTTATTTGCAGATTAGATACGCACTTTACTTGCTCAAAATTAGGTGCAGCGTGGAACTCTTCTTTTTCCGCGCCGTCTGTGGCGCTCTGAATGCTCCGGTTTCCCTCGGATGTGGTTACGGGGCCAGGAGGTACATGCGCCGAGGGACCGCCTGCGACGTTGCGCATGATCAAGGTTGTGGATTCGGCACTCCCTGGATGAGCATGCGGACGCGAGTGGGTGTGAACAAGGGTACGGGCGTGTGGAGGAGACGAGTCCTGGGAGCTTATGTGGTCCGAGAGTTCGTCGTCCTCGCGCTGGGGCGAGTTCAGCGAGCCCACGGTTGGTTGTGTGGGGATTGGAGCTGGTGCTGGCACAGATGGAGGGACAAATGACGACGGTGGTGATTTCGATTTAGTGCGGGAGGCTGTGGATTTGTGGCATGCCAGCGTGGAGAGTAAGATGGAAGTGAAGGAACGTGGTTTTCTGTAGAGTAAATCATTATCAGTGCCGACGTCAGCGCTCGAACGAGAAGGCCAGAAGCGATAAGGCAACACATGATGCGAGCGCAGAGGAAAAGGATATGGCGGATGGGATACGGAAACCAGTACTCACTTTGTCCTCTCTGCCTTATTCATATCCGCATTCATAGCTACAATCGTGGACGTTTGGGGCACCAACAAGTTTTCATCCATCGCAAATGTTTATGGCCTGTCTCGTTGCAGGCGGCGAGTGGGTCGATGGGTGAGCGGGTCGGGTGAATGGAGATTTCCTGACAATGCGAGGACGGGCACTGAAATCGAGGCGTGTGAGAGGATGTTGACGACTCGTATTGAACGAATCAGCCTCAGATTGCAATCGCAAGATCGGCAAAAGACATGCTTTGGACATGCTTCAACTTGCAGTGTCGAATTTGTCTGGACTTCCGATTTAGGGGCACCGCAGCCCTTTCCAACGCGTACAAGAAATATTTCCATGCTGATATTGAAGATGCTGAAGATATAGGCCGCACGGCGAAGGCGGTTTGTGAGAGATGGGAGAGAGACGCGGGACTTGACAGCGATCGCATTGACGGAGTCAATAAATGCTGCGACAACTTGCGACAACACACTAGTACTTCGACGACAATGTTGCCCGCCCCTCGTCATCTCAACTATCATATTCAATACAGTGTCAAACATGATGCCTTGAGGACTGAAATGTGCTACCCCGCTTGCCTCAGTTTTTCGATGCATCGACCGGCATCAAGTGTATCTACACGGATACCCCTTGCACATCTACCTTAAATTCAAGGCAGAACACAGCAGACAAAGCGCGACATTCTATCTCCCTCTCATTCCGAGTCTTCATTTTCGCTTTGACACCATTCCTGCTCGAGGGAACGTCGAATTTTGTGTTGATGATCCGCGACGGTCGCTGACTGTATGTCCTTGGAGGTAATCTTTTGCATTTTGCATCTCTTCTGAATGCTTGTCTTAATGCTATTTCTTGTAGGATTTTCTGTGGCTCAAGCGTGAGGTTTTCTTCGGGTGCGAGACACTTCTGGTGGATTAAGTGAGCCCCCGCATATGTTCGCTCGTGTACACCGCTCAGCTCTGTAGCCCCGACATCAACATACCCTCAATTGCCCATTAACCTGTATGCATCGCCGCGGTGCATCAATCATTCTCATTTCCCTCATTGAGTGCACTATGAATTTGATTCCGAGATTTGGGCGGGGAGGTAAGCACCGATTGGACTGCGGAAAATATCCTCGAGAAATGCGCCAAGTTTCCCGCGAATGCTTACTTCCGCCATATAGACCTTGTGCTATTTCCTTATCTCGCAAATCGACTGCAATTATCCTTTCAACTGGTGTTCAGTGCTTGTTCACATGACGTCGTGAATAAAACCGTTGACTTTATAGCAGCCGCCACAGGCGCCTACACATTTGATCAGTATCTACTCTGGGATGCCGGGTTCTACTGGGCCCTACTGAAATGCCGGGTGGTTGTGGATGTTGATAGGGGCCCATATGCAGCACAGCAAGTGCGTATTTCCACGTGTTTCTTGATGTGCCAAATAATGGAATCTGCATTAATCTGTCCCGCAACAGGAAAATGAGTACCGAGAGCGGCTACCCCCACTAAAACGTGGGCTGTAAACCCGAATCATGGTGAACGAGGCTTTCAAGCTGCAATATGGGACTGTTATCAATGATACTATCGCCGCATCAGTTTAACCCTGGGGCCCAAACACATATATGCGATCGACGGGCCCCCCGATATACTCCTAAAACCCTCTACTGAGCACTCTGAAGTAAAGATTTTATGGCTTTATCCTAAACGAAGCTTATCGAGATTCCAGGATACGCATGGTCGCTGTTGACACTTTACCAACTTTACCAGCTCTCCACACCAACGAACCTGAACTTCCCAATGGTCTCTTCACCATTGAAGGCTCAGCATGCGAAATCGCTGCCGCTGACTCGCGCACCTGCTCGATAGTCTGGTTCAAATCCCCAGTACGCACTCCAATAGCAGTGTCTAAATCTACTTGGCTTCATGCTGCAATTTTAGCCCTTGACTGCGTCCTTGATCAAGAGACTCACCAGCATACAGTTGTTTTCTAATGCACGCAACCAGGGATGGGTCGACGATCCCCCTACAGGCAATTGGTCTTGGTTTAAGCTCGCTATTGTCGAGAACATCTCAGCGCAATTACCTAGGAAGCGTAATGCTTCCAGATCACGTCTCTCCTGGACCAGTCATACGAACAATATGGAGAGCGACGGGTTCGAATGGGTGAGTAGGGAGCCCTCGCCGTTTGCTTACCTGATTCAATCCCTCCCGTATTTAAGACGCATGGCCCCATTTTTGATCGGAATCACGAACTCCTGAAGGAGCTTCAGGCAAGTACGACACGTCTTTCAACGTCTTTCAACGGGCTGATGACGGATCACTGCAGCCTGGAAACGTAATATGCGTGTCACTTTGCGCTCGTTATGAGGGCTGGATGAATGTTGTCAAACAAGGCTTTCTCGTTGTGGGGATCGAAGCATCGCCGGTCGCTGTGGTTCATAGGCCTTTCGACACGCTGGGGGGGATCGAAGCATCCCCAGATGCTGTACTTCGTGAATCTCTCAGCGCGCTCGAAGGTGCAGTCTTGAACATCGCTCCTTTTGCTACACCATGTCGATATCGACTTGTTGACTGTGGCCAGTTCGTTAATCACCAGTCCCTGCGCATTTTCGAGTTCACCGACATCTCAACCATCAAGTACGGAGCCATATCGTATGTCTGGCGCGGCGTCCCTCCAGACCCCAGAGACGATTCTATGGACTCGCTGGGCACATTTTCAGTCCAGGGGGCCGAGGACGGCGACCCAATCAGCATCGCTGTCCTGCTGGAAGTCTGCAAGGCTGCTCTTCAAGAGTCGGTGCCATATCTGTGGCTGGATCGACTTTGCATCATACAGACCAACAAGGAGGACAGGGTTTGGCAGATCCAGCGTATGCATGGGCTTTACAAGGGATGCGAGGTGTGCTATGTGCTTCCTGGTGGCATCCGTCGTCTGGTGGGCATCAAAGAGAAAACATCGTGGATTGATCGTGCGTGGACACTGCAAGAGGGTATGGTCCCGAAGCGAGCGCAGGTGATAATGAAGTGGGACTATGGGAAGCCGGCAGGATTCTCCAGTACTTCAGCAACACCTTTTACCATAACCGAAGTCACTCCTTCAAAGACCGGCATGGTCCCGCTAAAAATTGCCCTATCGAGCGCGGTGGGCTCTTCGAATATCACAACCGCAAGCGGTGTTAGTATGAGAGTCAGCGTAGATATTTTTGGTGGACACCACAGCACTCAAGCACAGGCGCTATCAGGTGCAATGAACGAATCAGATCCCGATTCGAAGGCGCAGGCAATATGGAAGTGTGCAATGATGCGCACGTCCTCGCGCCCTGTTGACATGGTCTTCAGTATCATGGGTCTGTTCGGCGTGACTCTCGATCAAAAGCTGTTCGACGTGAACAATCGTGAGGGCGCAACCATTGCACTCGCCCAGAAGATCCTGGAGAACGGTGGCAGAGCGGCTTGGCTGGCTTTATCATACTATCACCCTCCTGCTCGTACGGTCTCTTCCTTCCCATACTTTCCCGAAACGAGCGTATCTGGAGGTGCATTTATCGAGGTAGATAACAAGCGGGTGCCTGCCACAGAGTTCGTAGAAAAGGGTGATGGAGGTACCAGTTCGAGGTGGTTGAATGGTCTGCCGAAGGGCCACATGGATTCGGCTGGGTACTTGCATTTCAGAGCGCGGGCAATCCCTCTGCTTCCCACCAGTGATCGTAGCTCCGCTCCTTCTAAAGCAAATGGAGGACTTTCAAGCTCAAGCAAGTCGCGGCAACCGAAACGTGAGGCTGCGCCGACTCATATTGCAGCGATGGACGGGAGTGTGTGGCAGATCATCCAACATGGCCAAGATACCAAACAATCTCAACATTATGCTATTTTTCTTGGGGAAATGCAACAGTACTCGGCAGCGACATCGGCCAGATACGTTGATCCGTGGTCTCTCAGGGCCTTGCTCGTAGAACAACATGAGCACGGAAAGGTTCACCGGAAATCATACTTCGTACTTGGGCAGTCCAATCAGCCAATGATCGATGTCTGCCCATACCACGAGTTTAGTCTGGGAGGCCCTCATTGACCAGGAAATTGAAGTCAGTTGCGCATTTTTATGGTACGTGACTCGCCGTTTCAGCCACGTCTGAGTCTCACCATCCTGTTATTCGCCCAGCCCTTTCACTATATTACATTTGATCCTCAAATGTAGCAGTAGCCACGAGAAAGTCTTGGAAATCCTCAAAGCTTATTCACTTGAAAAGCCTAGAAAATCTCTATATGTACACACAAATATGCTTGTAAACTTGATTTAAATCCACCCTGTTTAGACAAGAGATAGCCTCGCTTCGTTCCGGCTGCAAGTCATAATCATTCATTTAGGCAATATCCGTTTCCCCGAGATGTGCTGGCCAAGGCCCATGCCGACTTCTTCCTTTGCTGCTGATCAGTGCCGTTTGTGAGTATTGTCAAGGTGCTCAAGGCCCACGGACTTCGGAAGGTGCGGTAGAGCGAGAAGGAGAGGGAGAGATATCTAGCACAGTCCTGGCCGAACTGCTCCTGTGCTCAATCGCATGCGGGCCAGTCGCGCGAGAGGCACCCTACATAGCGCTTTGACCCATATGCACCGCCATAAAAGCGCATAATGCATCGCTGGCACCGGAGTATCTGACTGACATTGACACCCCGGCAAGCACGTTCCGCAGATTGCATTTTTGACAAAGGAACTTATCGTACGGGCGAGGGTCGTCATATATGCTCCCATGCCAAAAGGTGGGAAGTTGAAAGATCCCTCCCATGCAACCAATGGCGGCGAGGCTCAATAATTCCATGGCACTGAGGGATCTATTAAGCACCGCATCTTGTTTGTGATTTCCATATACCGGGTAATTGAAGCAGAACTTACATGATGATTGACCTTGTGAGGCTTTCAGACACGCATTTGACTGTGTGAGAGCGTCCGGGCTGCGAAGGAGCGCATTCTTTAACGGCGAACTTGACGTGGTCAGAACTCGTTACTACGCAATATGCGGCATATTTGAGGAAGAACTCCCATTCCGGGTCGCCGTGATCGGTCACTTCCCTCCACAGTCCCAAAATATTAGAAGGCGACGGTGTTGATCCTATTTCATTGGCAAGAAGTTCACAAACAGCGATATAAGGCCGATGTAGTGGGTAGAGAGCATTGCAATGCTCTTGAATGCCAAGAATTGAGTCGCAGGTGTCTGAGAACTTGTTGGCATCTATAAGCGAATCACTCTTGCGTTAAACACATAAGCATACGCACCCCACGCATGTACTTGGCGAGATGTTTGCAAAGCTTCTTCAGCTTCTTAACGTCGTCAGGCGGCTTCAGAGTGGTTTTTTGCGGATTCGCTGTCACTTTCGATTTCTTGTACCAGTTATGTAGCTTGTGCAGCTTTCCTAAGCAGCCATCGCCAGTGCCAAGAAACCGTTTCCAGTATGATACGATCGGTTGCAAAATCTGGGCCCCAGCCTTGACGCTGAGCCAGATTGCCCATGAAGGCCTCTAAGTAGGTGCCGCCAGCAAAAAAAGTTTGAAATTGTGCACGCCAGGACCGCTAGCAACGATCTGGTGGTTTCCAGTGCCGTCAGAAGACACCAATGGCTGAAACAAGGCTGAAATGTGTCTCGCAGAACAATTACCTGGCTGGAGTCAGCTAGTGGAGAGTTCGCCGTGAGTTTCAGCAACATCCAGGTAAGCACGGTCTGAGTCCTGGATTATACTGATCTTGGAGCTGGTCACGGTGATCAACAAAGCCGTACTGTATTGAACGTAGGTTAGTAGTTAGTATCATGCGGGGCAGCAGTGTCGGCGCCACTTGGATTATGATAACTAGACGAAGCCGGCCCTAAACACAATCCAACGAAATGCGGCATCCGTACAACTTGGACTCGGAGTTGCTTCATGTAAACATTCGTGTCTCAGCTCGCTCCTTCAAGAGTGCACTGCAAAGTCTGAAGATCATCCTAGTAAATTTTCCACCAACGCCTCTCCTTCTTCTACTCACGGGCAAAACACGACTAGCACTTCAACACGTCCACTCTGTCTGTTTTTGACCGCGTCTCAGTCTACTGGCAGACTCTAAGCCAAGATGGGGCTCTCCGCTGGGCTCTGGATTTGGCACACCCCGTATGTGCTTCTCGCGAAATCTTGATCGGGCTCGACATCAGCGGGGCGGGCTACACCTTGATCGCCACGAATATCGCGAGGGTGATTATCGCACTAATTATTGCCCCCACCCGGAGCCTCAGACCTCGCGCTTACGCTTTGAACGCGCCCTAATGTTCCTGTCTCCTGACTCTCCTCTACTTCCTTGCGCTTTCCTGGGCGACCACCACTTGCCCACCCGCGTCATCCGGCCACGCCGACGAAGACACCCGCGTTTTGCGCTGCTCTCAGTGCGCTGCTGGTGTTCTCTACGCTGCCCAGTCTTCAGCCAGCAGGATTGCGGGCGATGTACGGGCGGTGTTGCAGTCGTCCTGTGTATGGCCCCGCGATTATCTGTCGCCGCTATTCGCCAGCACCACACAAGAAGGCCCGCAAGCTGCTGCGCACTGATAGCCACCACGGCCCGAGCTCAAAAGCACGCTGACTCAGCTTCCCAAGGCCGATCTGGACATCGAGATACAAAACAGCGCGGACGCACATCTCGACGTGTACGCCGTTCTGCAGAACAAGATGCGCACTGTGGCGAAGCTCGCTGAGCGCGACTGCAGGGCAAGAACCAGAGCTCTGAGCTGAACTCCAAAGAGACGCTGGCCCTGCAGCTCCTGGGCGCCGGCAGTCATGAAAGGACGTGGAACCATTTCGAAAAGCCCGCTGCACCGTAGTCGACTTGTCAATTTGCCCAGGTCCTTTCCTCCGAGATGTGTTGACCAAGGGGGGGCCTGCCTTGATTGCTGGTCAGATCCGCTTATGTATGCACTCAAACGCTCAAGGTCCACGGACTAGTACTTCGAACTCGGAAAGTGGAAGAGCAGAAAGGATGGGGGGATCCAGCATCATGCGCAGCCTGATCGAACTGCTCTTGCGCTCGATCGCCATTCGCATGCGGGCCGGTCGTGCGAGAGGCACCCTGCGGATAGCACTTTAACAGGCTTTGACCCATATGCACCGCCATCCGTGTACGTGCATCGCTGGCACCGGAGTATCTGCAGTGTCGACGTTGACAGCCGCTTGCAAATCGATCCGCGCCGGCGTGCGTCGGGACGCTGTCAGGACGGCGTTGATCCTGCGGCTCAGCCGCGGCGGGCCAAGAGCCAAATGTGGCAGCGCATTGATGAGTGCTGCGAGGTGCTGTGGCGCGCCTTGGATGCTGGCTGCAGCGAATTAGTATGGCTGAGGCGTTTGTCGTATTTATAGACTCCCGCAGATCTAATCTTGCAAGTGGTTGCCGGCGGCAGAATTTTGATCGGCGCGCGTGTGCGCGAGTGGCGTTAGAATGCAGCACTCCTGCACATCGCACATTACAGCAATATTATTGGCATGCCCTTCGATACTATTACACTGCACAGAAGTATACTGTGAAGCATGTGCTGTCGATGTGATGCAATTAACATTGCCAAACCACTTGAGTGAGGCAGGCGTTTTAGAGGGAGAGCGTCTGGATTTTTGACTGATCAGATAGGAGCCTGTGCTTCTTGGGCGAATTACAGACTCCTCGCAAGTGAGAGTGCAGGTTGGGGGAGGGTATGAGCAGACGAATCCACAGCACGCATTATACTCCAGTATCCAGACCTCCAGGCCGGAATTCGAAGTGCCCAGGTACCATGAATCAGGGCGAGCGTCATCAGGTACTGCCCGGGAGTCAGGCCAAGTCAGGGCGAAGTCTCGCAATATTCATCGGAACCACCGAAGCGAGTGGGTGGCGCAGGGGAGAAAATTGTCTGCTCGCTTAGACAGTCTTGATAACCCATCCAGCTGCAGAGGCGTACTTGCGCTGATTCCATCGATTCCGGCAGTCGAACCGCATATCGCCGCCGGAAGGATGTTCCAACGATCGCGAATCGATCCGTGCGTCTACATACAATCTTCCCAGCAGCAACGCAGCGACGATGCTTTTGCGGTACAGTACCCTTGTGCGTCCAGCCAATGGGAGGCGCGGCGGTGGCACTCGCGGGTACCAAGGTCTATCCGGTTCGGCGCTCGGCGTCGGCGCGCGGAACGGGGAATCCAGCGGCTGGACAGTGGATGATGATTAGGAATTGGAAATCGGGCACCGGCAACGCCGTGGGCGAGCGGGCGGGGGCGTCAGCACGCCTGCGACGCGCTGCGACGCCACGGGATCGCCGCTACATGATTCCGGCGGCGCCACCTCCGTTGGTGGCCAGGCGGCGTTGGCTGGAAAAATCTCAAAATCGGCAGACTGTGAGGTATTTATGCGATATGCAGAAGCGGGATGTGCGCGCGGTGATACAGCCAATATCGCGCTTAACGACGCGCTGAACTCGATATGTAGTAACGTTAATGTTCAATTCCCCAATAGAATGCAATAGCAACACAGCGCTGAGAGCATACGATACGATACGTCTGAAGATAGGTAACTTAAATGGATGACCGCAGCCGGTCCGCAAATAGCTTTGGCCGCAGCGTCTGCCAGTGGGAGGTTCGGATCGGCGTTAGTCGGGCAGCGTGGAGTTTGTGTTTGCTTTGAGCTGGCCCACCAAAGCCCACCAAGTGTCCGTTGATGATCGAGGGCCACAACATGCCCCGCCGAGTCACCGCGAGGCGACGGGGAATCCGTAAGATGCAGAATCCTGAAGCGGAATGCGCGTCAGCAGGCGGGCGCATGTCCGCGGACACGGGTGGCTGACCATCGCCCAATCGGTGTGACACCGCTCTCCTCGGACGATCTGCGTCCTGTATCAAGTGCTCAGGGACGCGCGCATGACGTAGGCTGCTTGGGATTATGGTTACAGTGGTAGCTGCATATGCATGCTGTATAGCTAATATGCGGGATAGGTAAACGAGTCAATTGGGTGTCACTCGGCCGAGGAGATTGTGAATTTAAATGCTGCATGAGGTCTTTGAGCGGATTTTCGTGCGCGTCGGCGACACGGTGTGGCACGCAGCTTCTGGGGCCCAGTGGAGCAGCGTTGATTGCGGGGAACATCAGCGATGCACGGTGGCGTCTGCTGCAGTCACGAGAACTAGTCCATATATGCGTCCGCTCTGCGAGGAGCCCGACGCAGCTAGCAGGGCCGCAGAGCAAACGAGTCGCAGCGGGACAGTTTGATGTGACATCACTGATGCAGATGGCGAGGACCCTGGACGTGGGCATCAGACAAACGAAGATTCCGAGCAGACGGGGTCTCCGTGGCTGCTGGTGTCAGACTGGCGACGCATGCAGCGCATCGGGCGGGCGCGGGTCAGCGTTATTGGAAGACGTCTGTGGCGCCGGTGTGCGATAATGCATCTGACCAATGGCGAGAGCCAAGGCACGCCGAGCCGCTTGACTCGCTAGCGCGCTTCCAAGTGCATAGAGAAGTGATAGTGATAGCCAAGAGGGCTCTAGTAGTGGCAACAGTGGATGTTCGAGGAGAGCGCGCCGAGTGCGACCGCCGGATGGCGACTTCGATGGCAACGGGGCGTCCTTCCGATGAGTCCATCGCAGTGTGACATTCCGCTTCCACTCTTTGCCCCTCCAAATCTTTGGTCCAAAGCCGCCGGGTTATTTCTGGCACGCGCCGACATGCCGACTCCGGGCTGTGGCAACGCTCGCCTGCGCAGGGGGCGCAGGACAAGGGGGCTGGGTGCCTTGTTCGCTGCAATAATACAATAAAATTCGCATTCACGGCCACGACGGATCACTGAGGAAGCGGCTGGGGCAAAATAGGGGGCGAGGGAAGATTGGCGACAAGCGACGTGAGCGAATCACAGAGATCCATCAACAACAACCATAAACAGCAGCCCCGACCGAACACCGACCCGATAAATACCGCCCTTAAAAACGAACCGTCCTGCTTCCTATCCTTCTCCACCCCTCCCTCCTCCTCACCTGTCGCACTCTTGTTGTCCTTTCTGCAGCTTAATAGCTAGTAGCTAAAGGTCCCTAGGGCTCCCCCTCCTCCCCCCACCCCGCCCAGCAATGTCTGCCCCGAACGTAGAAAAGGAACCTGGTCCGGTCGAGACTCCCGCCGCCTCCACTCCCGACGCAGTAGAGCCGGAAAAGAAGAAGAGAGAGTACAAGGACTTCGGCCATGAGCAGGAAGCTGCCACCCGTGAGTCCCGCGCCCGTTATCTAGCAGCTCGTGAAACTCAACAACGCGCCCATTTCAGATGCCAATGTCGACATGGCTACGGTACGTTCACCCGCTGCTTGACTGGGCAGCGGGAGCAGCTTCTGACCTTATTCCGCAGATCGAGCTGAAGGCAGAGGACCTGTATGATAAGGAAAAGGTCGACTTGGAGACGATCGTCCTCGACGACGTCTTCCAGCTCCTCCAGTGCGACGACCAAGGTCTCACCCAAGAAGAGGCCACCCGCCGTATCGAGCTCTTCGGGCCCAACAAGCTCGAGTCCGAGGAGCAAAACGCGTTCCTCCAGGTATGCAGCGCGCAGCCCCTTCTATCGCCACCCGCTGACTCCTTTATAGTTCCTCAGTTTCATGTGGAACCCCCTGTCCTGGGTGATGGAGGGCGCCGCCCTCGTCGCCATCGTGCTCTCCAACGGCCAGCACCGCCCGCCAGACTGGGAGGATTTCGTCGGTATCGTCCTGCTGCTGTTCATCAACTCCGCCATCGGTTTCTACGAGGAGCGCAACGCCGGAAACGCCGTCAAGGCGCTCATGGACTCGCTCGCGCCCAAGGCCAAGTGCAAGCGTGACGGCAGCTGGTCCGAGATCGAGTCGTCTGGACTCGTTCCCGGAGACATGGTTTCGTTCAAGATTGGTGACATCGTGCCCGCCGACTGCCGTTTGACCGAGGCTATCAACGTCTCGATTGATCAGGCTGCCCTCACTGGCGAGTCTCTGCCCCAGAGCAAGAAGCTCGGCGACCAGTGCTTCTCGTGAGTTTATCCGCATATAGGGTTACGAGCGCGCGCTAACGGCTTCTTCAGAGGCTCTACTTGCAAACAGGGTGAAGCTGAGGGTGTTGTCATCTCCACCGGTGCCAACACTTTCTTCGGTCGTGCTGCCTCGCTCGTCGGCCAGGATGATGACACCACCGGCCATTTGCAGAAGATTCTCGCCCAGATCGGCTCTTTCTGCCTCGTCTCCATCGGTATCTTCGTCATTGCTGAAATCCTCGTCCTCTACGCCGGCTTCCGTTACGATTACCGTCGCGGTCTCGACAACATCCTCGTGCTCTTGATCGGTGGAATCCCCATTGCCATGCCCACTGTCCTGTCCGTCACCCTCGCCGTCGGTGCCCAGCAGCTCGCGAAGCACAAGGCCATCGTCACCCGTATCACCGCCATCGAGGAGTTGGCCGGTGTCACCATCTTGTGCTCTGACAAGACCGGTACCCTCACCACCAACAAGCTCACCATCGACCGCAACACCATCAAGACCTACGGCCCCTTCTCCGCTGAGGACGTCATCCTCCTCGCCGCATACGCTTCCCGTACCGAGAACCAGGACGCCATCGACTTGTCGGTCGTCCAGGCCATTGGCGACGTCACGCGCGCTCGTGCGGGCATTAAGTTGCTCGACTTCAAGCCGTTCAACCCCGTCGACAAGCGTACCGAGATCACCTACCGTGAGGAGTCGTCTGGCAAGCTGAAGCGCGTCACCAAGGGCATGACCGGCATCATCATCGAGCTCTGCACGCGCAACAAGACCGAGGAGCTCGAGAACAGGCTCGAGGCTGACGTCGAGGAGTATGCCACCCGCGGTCTCCGTGCGCTCGCTGTCGCGTACGAGGAGCTCGAGGGCGACGACCACGAGCAGGAGGGCAACGGCTTTGAGCTCATCGGTTTGCTCGCCATCTTCGACCCGCCCCGTGAGGACACCAAGCAGACCATCGACGACGCGCTCGCGCTCGGCGTGAAGGTCAAGATGGTCACCGGTGATCAGCTCGCTATCGCAAAGGAGACTGGACGTCGTCTCGGCCTCGGTGACCACATGTACCCCGCTAAGGTGCTCAAGGATGGCCCCGCCCCCGGCGGCAAGCACGCTTCCCTCGACGAGATGATCCTCGATGCGGACGGTTTCGCCGGTGTGTTCCCCGAGCACAAGTACGAGATCGTCAAGCGTCTCCAGGGTCTCGGCCATCTCTGCGCCATGACCGGTGACGGTGCCAACGACGCGCCCGCGCTCTCCCGTGCCAACGTCGGTATCGCCGTCGAGGGTGCCACCGATGCTGCCCGTGGTGCCGCCGACATCGTGTTGACTGAGCCCGGTCTCTCCACCATCGTCCACGCCATCCGCGGATCCCGTGTTATCTTCCAGCGCATGAGGAACTACGCCATCTACGCCTGTGCCGTCACCATCCGTATCGTCGTCTGCTTCGCCATCCTTGCCTTTGCGTACAAGTTCGATTTCCCGCCGTTCATGGTGCTGATCATTGCGCTGCTCAACGACGGAACCATCATGACCCTCTCCGTTGACCGTGTCTTGCCCTCGATGACGCCCGACTCTTGGGATTTGGCTGAGATTTTCGCTTATGCTGTTGCGTACGGTATCTACCTGACTGCCTCCACGTATGTTTTCTCTGTTCGTGTCTCATTCACAGTAACTGACTCCGTCTTTCCAGTGTCGCGCTTGTTGCCATCATCATCAACACGACTTTCTTCCAGGACAAGTTCGGTGTCACCCTCAACACCCCCAATGGCACGCCCGTCGACCACAACGACTACCAGCTGCACATGATTGTCTACCTCCAGGTTGCCATCATCTCGCAGGCGCTCATCTTCGTCACCCGTTCGCACGGCTTCTTCTTCATGGAGCGTCCCTCGACCGCCCTGCTCGGTGCCTTCTGCATCGCCCAGCTCGTGTCCTCCATCATCGCCGCCTACGCCGACTGGGGCTTCACCAAGATCTCTGCCATCTCTGGAGGCTGGATCGGTATCGTTTGGGTCTGGGTAAGTTGTCTTTTATGAACCACCTTGGGACATCTCGCTTATCACTTTAACCTTAGAACATTATCTGGTTCTTCCCCCTCGACTTGATCAAGTTCGCGATGAAGGCCACCGTCATCAAGAAGCTCCGTGCCCGCCACGAAGCCCAGGCGCTCAAGGCCACCGAGGCTGGCAGCGTTCCCCTCA
>JACXVL010000035.1:38522-53027 GCA_014898675.1 Athelia sp. TMB
GTTTTGCAGAGAGTCAACGACAAAGAGGCGCCTATCCGTGTGCAAGCGGTAGTCGCTTTGTCCAAGCTGTGCGGCACCGAAGACCCTGCAGAGGTCGAGGACGGTGAGCCTACTGCTATCGAGGTCCTCGAGGAAGTCCTCAGCGGCGACGCGAGCGCGTAAGTTCCTTCTCCCTATCCAAAGGGTGTTGCTCATTCGCGGACCACAGGGAAGTGCGCCGCGCGGCCCTCCTCAACGTCCCGCTGACGCCCGCCACTCTGCCCTCGATCCTCGCTCGCACACGCGACATCGACACTACCAACCGTAAACTGGTCTATTCTGCGGTGCTTGAGCCTCATTGCGAGTCAGGCTCAAGCAATAAAGGCGTCGGGGTAGGGCATCCACGAGCGCTGACCATTGCCCAGCGTGAGCTCATTGTGCGAAATGGCCTGAGTGACAGGGAGCCGGTGGTACGAAACGCTGCGGGCAGTCTCGTGGGCGCATGGATCGATGTCGTCGGGGAGGGCGGGAAAGAAGCGAGAGATAAGGCCACCATCGAGCAGGATGTGGTTGCGCTGCTTAAGCTGTTTGACCTTGCTGAGAGCGCTATCGCCGAGGATGCATTGCTGAGCGTGTTCAAGAATCGAGTGGAGATATTTGACGGGCTTGAGTTCAATGGCAAGCTTCACCTGACCTTGCGCCCTTACTCATATGCTGACTGCTGTACATTTAAAGATGCATTTTGGGCTGCCCTCACTCCGGAGCGGGCTTTCCTCGCTCGGGTTTTTGTTGCTCATTGCATAGCCACGAAAGACGATGCTCGCCTCGAATCTGCTTTGCCAGTGGTTACCGCATTGGCCTTCCGCATCCAAAGTGCATACAACTCCCTCCTTGAAGACATCGAGGCCGAGGAATACAGAGACAAGGACAACGAGGAAGATATTCAACGTCGGGAAGATGACCGGATGGATAGGGAATTCGTCATCGGCGAAATGTTGAAGCTGGCAGTGGACCTGGACTATGCAGATGAGATTGGGCGGAGAAAGATGTTCCAGCTCGTCCGTGAGTCTGCATTCGTTGATAGTGCAGTTTGAGGTGATGCTCATATTAACCCCCACTAGGCGACATGATTGGCCAAGAGGCTCTACCCGAGAACCTCGTAGCCAAGTGTCTGGACGTGCTCAGAACGCTTTCGCCTAATGAGCGTGATTTGATCCGAGTGGTAGTCGAGGTTGTGCATGAACTTCGGGACACCAGTGATCCTGAGGAAGAGACTACAGTCAGTACTCTCTCTGCCGCGCCCCCGTTTCTTTCTGAGTCCCTTTGTAATAATTAGAAGGAGGGAAACGCGATTGACGACTCAGAAACTGTCCTCGACGATGGGGATACCAGCATGGTCGCACCGAAGGCGGTGCTTACCAGGGGGGCTCCCAAGCCTGTGGCCGATATGACACCTGAGGAAAAGGCTCGCGCCGATGACATTGACCTTAGATGCCTGAGCTTATGTATTGGCATGCTCGAGCGAGTAAACGGAGTAGGTCTTTTCCTCCATGTGTAGACTGGATGAGTATTGACACTGTTGCAGACTTTTGAAGAGAATTCTACGCTTGAAGGCATTCTTGCGGATCTCATCATTCCTTCAGTTAAGCGGAAAGAAGTTGCCTTGAGAGAGAAAGGGCTTGTTAGCCTTGGTCTTTGCTGCCTTATCGCAAGGGTGCGTATTATTTTTGTCATATTTGGGGATAGAAAACTTACCTAGCCACAACGATTCATAGCGCATGGCAATCAACTCCTTGCAACTCTTCTTGGGGCAGATTCAGACCAACCCAGGCGTCCTCAAGATGCGAGTCTTGCAAATTGTCTTTGACATTCTTATGGTACACAAGTCCGAGTTCCTGGGTCAAAACAGTGCGAACGTCAGCGTTTCCGCATCTCTCTCCGCTACGTCACTCACCTATGTATGTTATAGGGCCCTCAAATTATTGAGTTTCTGCTTCACGTGTTAGACACGGATGACGAAGACAATGTTCAAGCCTTGATATGTATGGGCCTATCCAAACTCATGCTCACCGGCATGGCTTCCGAGGATCGGGTGCGTTGATATTTGAATAAAAGAAAAACTCGTGTTGATAGCAATCTGCTAGGTGCTGGCTAGCCTGATTGTTTCCTACCTTTCCCCTGACACGGCGGATAACCAGGAGTTAAGACAATGCCTGTCGTACTTCTTCCCCGTTTACTGCTACTCCTCACCTACAAATCAAAGACGTGTCCAGAAGGTTTACCAACTTCTTCGATCACTGCAGATACCCACCCACTGACATCTCTTGGACAGGTCTTCATGACGATGTTCGAACAGCTCTCGACTGCATACAGGGATCTTGACGATACACAGGACATGGTCACTCCGGCCCAAGTTGGTGCGATCTTTGTGGACTGGACAGATCCGCAGAAAGCTATGTGAGCAATCTCAATTGATGTGCTGGGGCCAAGCTCTCATCAGCTTTGACAGTGACGTTCATGGGCAAGAACCTGACGAGACCATTCATATTGACCTCGCGAGTGATATTGTGAAAGCTCTCTACAAAGAAGATTTGCTTAGTAAGTAATCGTTGTCACGGCGCTTCATCCTCTCATCGTTCATCACATAGAGGAAGATAAGAAAGTGTTGTGTCAACTCCTCGGAAAACTTCATCTTCCAGAGAAGGTCGACGAAGATAAACTCCGCACACTCAAATTGCTCATGCATAACTTGCTATCGGCAAGTCATGTTGATACATGCACCAAGGGCCGTATACTCACTCTTTCGCGTAGCGTCGTCCTATACACGATACCACTGCGAAAAATGCGTTCACGCGTTTCGACACCGCCTTGTCAAAGAAATATGCAAAGCAGTTAGAAGACTTCAACGAGGAAGAATACCGGCAGCTCGAGTATCTCAAAGAGCTTTTCGAATTCATAGACGATATCATCCCAGATGAAGATGACGAAGAAGAGGAACCCAAGAAAAGAGTCACCAGAAAGAGGTCAGTGACGCCAAGCCTTGCCAGTTCAGAGATTAATTCATGTGTCAATGACCAGACGTTCTGGAAGTGTTGCAACGGACACAACTGCTGACAGTGCGGCTGAAGACCCAAGTCCAGCTACCTCCGCTGCCTCGTCGTCGAAGTCTAAGGGTCGCAATGGCAAGGGCAAGAGCAAAGCCAAGTGCGTTCTTATCGAATTAGGCTACAAATTTGCTGATACGTTTTACCAGACGCCAAAGGCTGTCACATTCTTCTTCTGAAGATGAAGATTCTACTGAGCAAGGTACACCTCCCGCATCGTCGGCCCCATCGAGGACTCTGCCCAAACGCGCGGCGTGAGTCGAATTATAATTGCAGTAATCCCATTGCAGATTTTCATGAGCTTCCCGATTTCGCAGTGCACCCAGACAGTCTTTAGCATTGGCGCCACTAAGCGACGATGAAAGCGAGGAGGAAGAGGAGGAGGGAACACCTCCGGCCCAGTCCAAGAAATCCAAGGGCCGACCATCAAAAATCGAGGAGGCCAAACTTGACGCGGAAATCGATGATCTCTTAGAACCAAACGCGGAGGACCCTCACGATTCGATTATAGATTCAGATTCGGAAGAGGAAGATGATGAGGTGTTGAGCGTGATCTATGCCTCAGACGAGGACGAGGCTTGATAGAGAGGTTTAGTGGTATTTGATTTGTATCTTACTTCATTTTGCTTGATGTACTCTTATTTGTAATCCGAAGCCACTGGCCCGGCTTATCCACAATTTATTGGCTTGTTCAGAAATAACTGTATTTTGGCCCCACATAGAAGGCCTAGGCACCCTCCATATGCTACTCGTTCCTCGCATATGGACGGTGATGCGGAGATCGCGGTTTACTCACAGTCTCATCATTCTTCTCAGCCGAAGCCCCAAGACTTTGTACCACGAGTCGATTCGATTCAGAAAGATTTTCAACTTGCACCTTGATCAATTTCATTGAATTTGAATATCGCTGTCTAATGTACAAAGCTCTAATAGCAATTCTACCCACGTGCCAGGCGCGGACGTGGTCCCAGGCAACTACAGATTCTAGACGGCACCGCTCAAAGATCTGCACGCCAGCCTTGTCACTGCGGGGAAGTGGTCATCTTCCCGAGTTAGCATCTGGAGAGGACGTGCCCGAGGAAGAGAAAGAGAAAGAGATGTGTGGCGTCATCCTTGAGCAGCCGATCAGGGTACGATTACAGACGCTAATTATTACTCAAGGCGATGTTCAGATGTAAAGGAGGATGTATTCGAATCGATTTGCAAGGGTATTTATTTACACACATATATGATGGAGTAAACACGTTATGACATTCTGCGAGACATTCTCGTAGCTACTGTGGCATTTATGAATTGAATGGAATAGAATGAGGGGGCTGAACTAATGATAGGATTGTGAGACTCGGACTTGGCCAAAGTGGTGAGTCGCGTACCATAACAATTCTGCGAAACTGACTTGGATTTCCCGGTCAATCAGGGCCTCCTAGGCTAAACTCGCGGTATGTCCACCCATTGATAGTTGGCTGGATTGACTGCCCAAGTGCAAAGTATGATTCCCGGTGAACCTTTCCGAGCTCGTGCTGTTCCACGAGCAAGGCTCTGAGAGACCATGGGTCAACGTATCGGGCACTGGTCGCCGCTGAGTACTGTGTCATCTCCCCCAAAAAAATGGCATAATGTTGAGGTGGTTCGGCGTCTTGGTCATGTTGCATGATCCGCCAAACACTCCCGTCCATCGCTGCAATATGAGTCAGCGCAGCCTCATGTTCAGGTTCGCTTGAATAATCTCCGTTTGCTGTAGAAGGATCGGAGCTACGATCACTGGTGGGAAGCAGAGGGACTGCCCGCGCCCTGAAGTGCAAATACCCCGCCGAATCCATGCGGCCATTCGGCAGACCATCCAACCACCTCGAACTGTCGCCGCCGTCACCGTCCTCTACGAGCTCTGCGGCAGGTATCTGCTTGTCACCCATTTTGATGAATGCCCCTCCAGATATGCTCGTTTCGGGAAAGTATGGGAAGGAAGAGGCCGTACGAGAAGGAGGGTGATAGTATGATACCGCTAGCCAAGCCGCTTTGCCACCGTTCTCCAAAATCTTCTGAGCGAGGGCAATGACTGCACCCTCACGATTGTTCACGTCGAACAGCTTTTGGTCGAGAGCCACGCCGAACAGACCCATGATGCTGAAGACCATGTCAACAGGACGCAAGGACGTGCGCATCATTGCACACTTCCATATTGCCTGCGCCTTCGAATCGGGATCTGATTCGTTCATTGCACCTGAGAGCGCCTGCGCTTGAGTACTGCCGTGTCCACCGAAGATATTCAACTCGATGCGAATACCGGAGCCGCGCGTGGTGTCGACATATGAATAGCCAACTGCGTTCGATATGGCAATTTCCAGAGGGACCATGCCGGTCTTTGAAGCAGTGACTTCGGTTATGGTAAATGGCAATGCTGAGCAAGTGGAAAATCCTGTCGGGTTCCCATAGTCCCACTTGATTATCACCTGCGTTCGCTTCGGGACCATGGCCTCTTGCAGTGTCCACGCACGATCAATCCACGACGTTTGCTCTTCGATGCCAACAAAACGGCGTGTGCCGCCGGGGAGTACATAGCACACCTCGCATTCCTTGTAAAGCGCATGCATATGCTCAATCTGCCAAAGTCTGTCCTCCATGTTGGTCTGTATGATGCAAAGTCTATCAAGCCATAGATATGGCACCGACTCTTGAAGAGCCGCCTTGCAAACTTCCAACAGGACGGCTATGCTAATCGGGTCGCCGTCCTCCGCTCCATGGACAGAAAATGTGCCCAGCGAGCCCATGGAATCGTCATTAGGATCTAAAGGGACGCCGCGCCAGACATACGATATGGTTCCGTACGTGATGGTCGAGATGTTGGTGAACTCGAAAACGCGCAAATAATGGTGATTAAAGAATTGGTCACAGTCAAGAAGTCGATATCGACACTGTGTAGCAAAAGGGGCGATGTCCAAGATTGCACCTTCGAGTGTGCTGAGAGATCGGTGAAGCACAGTCTCCGAGGATGCTTGGATACCCTCGAGCGAGTCGAAAGGTCTATGAACTACAGCGTCCAGCGGGGCTTCGATCCCCACAACGAGAAAGCCTTGTTTGGCGGTATTCATCCAGCCCTCATAACGAGCGCAAAGTGAAACGCATATGACGTTTCCAGGCTTCAGCGGTTCTTCATCAGTCCATCAAAAGACGTAGGAAGATGTGTCGCACTTACTTGAAGCTCCTTCAAAAGTTCGTGATCTCGATCAAAAATCGCGCCCTGTTTCTTGCATACGGGAGGGATTAAATTGGGCACGCAAACGATGAGGGATCCTGACTCACCCATCTGAAACTTTCGCTCTCCATGCTGTTCGTATGACTGGTCCAAGAGAGAGGTGATCCAACAGCACCGCGCTTTCTAGGCGACTGTGCTGACCCATTGTGGAAAATAGCTAGCTCAAACCAAGACCAGTTGCCAGCAGAGGGATTGTTGACTAATCCCTGGTTGCGTGAGTTGGAAAACAATTGTATGCTGGTGAGCCTCTTGATTAAGGAAGCTGTCAATGGCTAAGATTGCAGCATGAAGCCAAGTAAATTTAGACAGCGCTGGTGGAAAACGTACTGGAGATTCGATCCAGACTTTCGAGCAGGGGTTCGAGTCAACTGCCGCGATTTCGCACACTGAACCTTCAATGGTGAAGAGACCATTGGGGGGTTCAGGTTCATTCGCACGAATAGCTGGTAAAGCTGGCAAAGTGTCCACAGCGACCATGTGTTTCCTGGGTTCTCGATAAGCTTATAGTAGGATAATGTCAAGGACAACTTTACTTCAGAGTACTAATGGGTCTGAGGATTCCATTGAGGCCCGGTTGACGGGATTTATGTGTTCAGACCCTAGGGTCAACTGATGCGGCGATAGTATCGATAACAGGCCCATAATCGATATCACGGCTCACCTCTAATATGCCTCGTTCCTCAAGGTTTGGTCACAGGGCATGTCTCGCTCGTCGCGGGATACAAATATGTACAGATTTCATCGAAATTTCATCATGGATGCATTTCGACGATGATGATTTCGTTACTGAGGGGTATTGTGTTTAGGGCCGGCTTGGTTCGGTGATCACAATAAGTGGCGCCGACAATGCTACTACCGTTCAATACAGTCACGGTATGAATTTTTCTTGATCTATCACCAGCTCCTAGACGAGTCATATCTAGGCCTCAGACCGTGTCCCGCCTACATGTAACTGAGCCTGATGGCAAACCCTCTATCGGCAGGCTCTAGCCAGGCAATTGTTCTGCGAGACACATTTCAGGCATTGGTGTCTTCTGGCGGCACTGACAACCGCCAAATCATTGCTAGCGGTCCTGGCGCGCACATTTTCAAACTTTTCTCTGCTGGCGGCACGTACTTGGAGAACTTCGTGAGCAATCTAGCCCAGCGTCAAGGCTGGGGCCCAGATTTTGCAACTGATCGTATCATATTGTTTCTTGGCACTGGCGATGACTGCTTAGGCAAACTAGACGAGCTACATAACTGGCACAAGAAATCGAAAGTGACAGTGAACCCTCAAAAAACCACTTTAAAGCCGCCAGACGATGTGAAGAAGCTGAAGAAGCTGTGTAAACATCTCGCTAAGTACACGCGTGGGTGCGTATGCTTCTGTAATCATAACAAAAGCGATTCACTTATAGATGCTCATGCCACCCGAAGTTCTCAAACACCTGCAACCCAATTCTTGGCATTCAAGAGCATTGTAATGCTCACCACTCGCTACATCGGCCTCAGATGGGTGTTCGTCGAACTTCTTGCTACTGAATTAGGATCAACACCGTCGCAGACTAACGTTTCGGGGCTGTGGAGGGAGGTGACCAATCGCGGCGACCCTGAATGGGACTTCTTCCTCGAATATGCAGCATATTGCATAACGAGTTCTGACCACGTCACGCTCGCCGTTGAAGAATGCGAACCATCGCAATTCGGCCGCTCTCACGCCGTTAGATGTGTATCTGAAAGCCTCACAAGGTCAATCATCATGTAAGTGCTGTTTCGATTACCCAGTACACATAAATCATCAAAAAGGTGCGGTGTAATAGACCTCATAGCGCCAAGGAGTTATCGAGACTCGCTGCCATTCGTTACATGGGGGGGATCCTTCAGCTTCCCACCTTTTGGCATCGAAGGATCTATGACGACCCTAGACCATACGATAAGCTTCTTTGTCGAAGATGCAATGCACAAAACGTCCTTGCCGGCTGTCAAGATCCCCACTCTCGCGAGGAGGTGGAAGCTCGGTGCAACAATCTGCACTCGTTCTTAAATGGGATGTGCAAAGTTGGCATATTTCTCCTCCAAGACCTATCCGTGGATGGAAACGAGCCTGTTTTCATTGACGACCTCATGACCTTGGACATCGATGGCATACACCAATTGTTGGCTGCATATTGGCATCGTTTACCCTTAGCCTTTCGATATCTGAAAGAAGATGATGAGCGGACTGGAGAGTGTCTCCGGCGTGTGTCAGAGCTTGGCGACCTTCTCCAAAGGTACGCAATAATAACCATCTCCCTTCTCTTATCGGATTTACACACATCGCACAGTGCGCGTTCCAAACTGCTTTTCCCAGTGGCATCTGATGCTGCCAAAAAACTTTTGCAATTGATGAGGACAACCAATAGCATGTTGTCGCCTTTCCAAGTACAAACCCCAGTGGATTTAGGAGTAAAGAATGACGAAGATGTGCCAAAGACCGTTCCTGCCGATAGCAGAGGTAAGTGCACTTGGAAATTGTACTTTGATATATCGATCTTTGACAGTAAATATCTTGACTCAACAGAGGGCTCCACACCGTCCATAGTACCGAGTGAGTTAAGCGATGGAGCGCAGGGCGGCACCGCCTCCAACATCAGTGAAACGCGAGAGCAAAAGAAATCCGCAAACAGTGCATCGGCTACCGAAGACCGACCTGACCTCGGAATTGAGACAGACCCGGTCCAGACGGCCCTCCCACCTACACCCCTACCCTCGTCTGACAATAAAAATACCAGTCTTCGGGAAGGCACAGAAGAGAGAATCTGGGCTGTCCGCCCCAGCGTCGAGGAGATCTATGATCAGCTAGAGGAATTCTTTCCAGAACATGATCTCGACAAGCCCGTCATTGAGGCGCCTGTTATTGATGGAGCGGATGGACCTAAGCAACCCAGGCGACGTTCTATTCGTCATGTTGCGAACTTGGAGCGCCGAAATTCGGCTTTCTTTGGTACGGATGATGCATCTGAGCCGCAAGATTCTGCCCGTCAAGTTGCGAGGAAGCGCCGAACTTCTGCTCTCTTTGGTACGGACAACATATCTGAGTTGCAGGATTCTATCGGTCAAGTTGAAAAGGAGCCCCGAACCACACATATCTTTGATGCGGATGACACTGTCCAGTCTGCTGGCTCAAGCAGTGAGTCGTCTTTGACAGCATTTTTATAACAGATTTCAAAGGGCACCCCTAGCGACAATAAAATGGGTTAGGGGCGAGCTTATAGGCAAGGGAGCGTACGCTCGCGTATATCTAGCACTCAACGCAACCAATGGCGAAATGATTGCAGTGAAGCAAGTCGAGCGACCGCGTCCTCAAGCGAGTGACGACGCTGAGATCAAATCCGTGGCATCTATTGAAGCCTTGAGATCAGAGATTAAGACACTCAAGGATCTCGATCACCCAAACGTAGTGCAATACCTTGGTCTCGAAGAAACGCCTGATTTCTTGACTCTGTGTGTATTTTATGAATGACGGGCAATTCTTATTGGCTAACGATTACTCACAGGTTTTTGGAATATGTTCCTGGTGGTAGCCTCGGTGGTTGTCTGAGGAAGTACGGAAGACTCGAAGAAAATATGACCAAATCCTTCACTGCCCAGATCGTCGCGGGATTAGAATACCTGCATTCCAGATCCATCATCCACTGTGTACGTCACGACTATTCAGCTTGCCCGCTCTGATTAATATGTTTCGTTTGTATCAGGATGTTTACTCGGACAACATTCTGATCAGTGTTGATGGTGTGTGCAAGATATCTGACTTTACTATTTCCAAGCACGCTAGTGAGATCATCGGAAATGCTGCGGCTTCCATGCCTGGTCATGTCTTTTGGATGGCACCGGAGGCCCTTAATGCAGCCAAGGAGGGCTATAGTACGAAAGTCGATATTTGGAGCCTCGGATGCACAGTGTTAGAAATGTGGTCCGGCCGGCGGCCATGGCACGGTGCCGAGGCCATTGCTGTCATGTACAATGTGCGTGCTCGAGATTTTGCCACATTCCTTTTGGCTGACGAGGCTCTAACCACAGGCAACGGGTTCCAAGCTGCCACCGCCCATACCGGACGATGTGATGCTTTCCCGGTTGGCACACGACTTCAGGAACAAATGCTTTGCATTGTGCGTCTTAATAATCTATTTATCATCTTGTCTTGCCTAATGTATTGACAGTAATCCGGATGAGCGGGCCTCAGCCACTCAGCTGCGAGAGCATTTGTACCTTACCTCACTTCCGTCTGATTGGTCCTTCAAAGGCTTCGGGCTCGGGGTCTGAGAGATATTTCTCCTTTATTGTCGTCCATATTAGACGTTGGTCACACATCTGCCGGGAGTCCGCTGGGGGCGGACACGCGCCAGGGTTGGCTGCAGGCTTAGCGATGCAATCTTAGGCGGCTGCACACCATGGTGCTCATTCGTATGAAATGGGTGATTGCAGACTTTGGTCATATTTGCGATATCGGATAGACGCAATGATGCGTGCACTTGATTCCGAACTTGGGCGCGGGGTATCATGCACATATGCACCACGTACCGTTCCATGAGGAGTCAAGTATGTGCATGGCGAATCATACATACTATATGTCACACGGATAATTGATCTGGACGGCTATTACATGCCTCGCATTATAATTCATCTCGCTTGATATCCGCCTCTTCTGTCTCTCCAGGGGCAGCCTCTCCTGGCACTTCAGCAGAGGGAGCCGCCGGAGCCGACCCCGCAAGCACATTCACGTCCACTGCGCTGACGTCTGAGTGAATCAGACCTTCTGCCGCGAGCTTGCGCGCGAACCGAGCTATCTCGGAATCGTACACCTCCCACTCGGGGATGGCGCGTGCTCTTGCAAGCTTTGGTTCTTTCTATGCAAGTTATCAGCAGGGAACAACGGAAGGATATCCAGAGGATTTAGGGGCGCACAGTAAGAGGATTCTGGCAAAGATCGATTGTCTTCGCGCGGTGGAGACGATCTTTGCTGCCTGTGAGAGGACATTTATTTATCAGGGATGGCTAGATGAAAGTACTTGGAGTTGACTTACACCAAGTCTCACACCATAGCCAATCTTCTGGCAGCGAGAACTAGAGCTATAATGTTAATCATGCCTAGAGATAACAAAGAAAGGATACTCACGATAGGAATCTCACGTTGAAGATTGTTAGGTAGATCTTGCAGTTTTTACGACGTTAGATATGGCAGAATTGGATGGTAAGGCTGATTAACCTTGATCAAGATTGGCTAGGGAGTTGGGATCGGCGGAAAGACCTTGGTATTGCTGACGCAACATATCCTATACCAACCGGTTAGCACATGTTGGTCATACGGTAAGGGGTCTGAATTACCCCTGCAGCTGTCTGGATGATATATTAGAAGTCTGAATGGCGAACCCGATGATAGAACATACCTGGCGGAATTTGACGAGATCGATGACATACAGGGCACTACAAGCAAATTAGCAAGTCATAGGGCGAACTCTACTCATCATCCGCACCTAATATGGTAAGGCCGACCCTTCAGGAAATCCTTCCAATACCCGGTCTTCCAGAACCTGAAGCCTTCCATCTCTGTATTGTCGTCGCCCATGGGAGTGTAGCCGTAGGCGGCTCCCTGTAGGTCCAAGTCAACCAGCTCCTGGAGATCGACCCGGACGATTTGGTCTGCGTCAACGAAGATGACCTTCTTCAGGTCCATCGGGAAAAGGACATCGAGGAAGAGGATCTTGTATGCCCAAATAATGCGCTGCTTCTCCTTTTGAGCGCGGAGCCAGGAAGGCCATTTGTATGTCACGAGTTCGTATTGGAAGCCATATTCTTCGGCGAGGTGAGGGATGAATTCCTGGAGCGGTGTTCAGAAGGGGCTTGCATCATCAATAACAGGTTTTACTTACTAGGAACGAGGGAGAAAGGAAGTTCTCGATGAACCAGAATTTGACAGTCTTGTTCGTATTCCGCATGACACTGAGAATCATGATCGAGGCGAAGCGCTGTAAATGGGTCAGCTTGCTGGTTGAAACGATTAAGTGTCATTCCCACCTCATATAATAGCCCTGAAGCAACAGTAAAGATGTTGATATCTGCCTGAGCACGACCAGCAGGGACCAGATCGGTACTCTCCTTCTTGGAGCCGAAGAGCGTCGAGACGCTGTAGGCATATGAGAAGATAAGTGCATGGCATTCCAGGTCCACTTACCGAGAGAAGACGTTCCCGATCAGACTGGGTGGCTTGATCGATTCCTGAGGCTCCAACAAGACATCTTCTGTCTCCATCCCAGGCCGCCGCTGCAGACGCGGATAAAGTGTTATGCCCTCGAAGCTCGTCACGGTGATTTCGCTGCCAACTGCCTCCACCGAAGGGCTTTCCCATCCATCATTGCCGGCGCTCTCGAGCTCAAAGATATCGCGGCCACGGCCTTCACGTATCTCCAGTTGGAAGACACCTGGCGTTGCTTTGAACTGTAGGTATCCAAGTGTGGCCACTATCTGGGTGTCATCGATGGAGGTGCCATTGCCATTGGTTAATTGCAACTGAACTCCTCGAGGAGGGGAGTTGCTATTGGTGTGCCGGGCGTGACCCTCTGCAACCAAGAAATCTAATTCGAATAAGGCTTGCACTCCTTTGACTGTGTCCTCCTTCGATAGTGCCGAAAGCTGGATGTTATCCAAGTCATACAAAGCTTCACGAGGCCTTACGAGCCACGCTTGTGGGACATCCATCCCCAGGGTATATATAGGGTCAACGGGTAGGTCTTGGAAAACGGCCTGAGAGTGTAGTTCTGACCTGGAAAGGGGAAATCAATGTAAGAAGCGATTACACGCTGGACAAACATACCCATCTGAGTCGAACCCTATATTGGCCATGACATTGTAACGGTAGAAGCGCTTGAGAGGCAACTCAGTATATTCTCTGGGATGGACTTGGAGGTAGAGGTGAACATCAGGCATTGTTATCAGCCACTACTCGTTGATCAGTGACTGAAACGCGAATAGAGCGATATGCATACCTCCATCAATGAAGACCACTTTTGCGCAACTTCGCTGAGAGGATCTAAAAGGATGGCCACTTGAAACATTGCCGTCGATTCATCGCCAAATTCGAACTTTCTGCACATATAAGGCTTTATGAGATCTTCTGGCCATGTCGCCAAGAAATGCACACGTACGTATACTTTCCGTCTAAGAGTTTGTACTTCCGAAGTCGCGGCCTCGGCGGAGCATCAAACAGACCTGCTTCACTGGGATCTTGGACCTGGCTTGCCGCAATCACTGAGGACAGTGCCGAGATGAGATGTGTCGATGAATCGCTGTTACGGATGAGCGAAATCGCCAGAAAGCTGGATGTTTTGGTGCTCACCGGTTGAGGGTAGTGAAAGAAGGATGGATACTTTCCAGCGCGGTGACGACAGGGCCCGTCCGCATCCGCAGTTCGTACGACAACAGATCAACAAAATTGTCAGCGTCGAATTCACCAGGGCCGATAGGTCCTATTACCTGGTGGAAGGCGACGTACATCAGAGTTTGTCGCTGTATACAAAATAGAAGCTATCTTACACGGCCGTTTACTATGATAGCACTGTCTCCTGGGCTCAGGCGGAGCTCGGAGATCAGAGCAACACAAGCCCGAACATAGTCAGCGTGCACTTCTGCGTCGAAATCGGTATAAGCTATCCCTCCTGTGATCTTGCGGAGCGCCTGCTCCTGAGAGAGCACAGTCTGAGGGCCATCGTGCACAAATTTTACTGGAGCGAGGCCCAGAGCGCGAATGAGATGGTCCGGCGAGACAGTGGAGAGTGACTTCTGTCGAATAAGCTTAGACATCAACAGAGATTGGTTGGACAAGCTGTCCTGATTGTCGTTTGACGGATTGTGGACAAACGAGACCCGGCCCGGAGAGCCAGCACTCTGGACGCTCGGATTGTTAGTGCCAATAAGCGAGGAATAGAGAAGATGATCACCATTGACTTGAGAGCTTCTCCAACTAAAGCCAATCCTGATTCGGTGTTCAAATCGGCAACGACGTACATAGTGAACGGCAAGATCTGGCTAGGTTCGTCTTTCACGCCTTTCGGAGGATATATGAAAGACTCTGCAGCGAGTAGGCCCGCGCGCGAAAACAGTGCGGGAGAGTTGACAAAGCGAAGTGGGCTGGAGGGAGAGGGATTTGAGTGC
>JACXVL010000035.1:53037-164320 GCA_014898675.1 Athelia sp. TMB
TTCGTCTTTCACGCCTTTCGGAGGATATATGAAAGACTCTGCAGCGAGTAGGCCCGCGCGCGAAAACAGTGCGGGAGAGTTGACAAAGCGAAGTGGGCTGGAGGGAGAGGGATTTGAGTGCTTGTTCCGCCGTAATACAGCGCTAGGAAGGTCGTAAAAGTATGTGGACATTGCTTCGGGGCTTTGATCAATGATCTGGCCAGTGTAAAGCTGAATGGGGCCGCGTCAGTTGTTGATGCTTACTGTATAACGCTAGGAAACACACTGCTTGTTGCAAGTACGCTAATTGTTGTGCAAGCTCATTCTGCATATTCATTAAGAATGCCTGTGATAAAGAGCTATTCAGCTTCAGTTGCTAACGTAGAATACAGCAAGTCTCACGTCGTCCATGTTGAAGTGCTTGCCGTTGACGAAAGTATGTCCCATGGGAGCCGAGCTCGCCGTTAGCCCTAGGCGCTTGTTATAAGCGCCGATACTTTCCAAAGCTAGCTCAGGCATGTCTTTGCCGGTGATGATAGCCTCAAAATCAGGAGCCGAGGTCACCGTGATTTCTTCCTCCCCTTCAAGCTCCCGGGCAACTAGAGTGTCGAACTCGGTGCGAACTGTGCTCCAGTCCACCGTTGGGCCGAGAAGTTGCAGTGGCACTTGCATGCTCGAGATCTTTCAGAAAATATAAGTAACGAGGATCACACTATGATCAGAGTGGTAAGCGCACGTTCTGAAGGAACGTCATTGTTTTCCCTCTCCCGTACTTCTTGATAAGATATTTGAACAACCTCGCCATCTTTGCACCTAGTCATGGCAGTTAGTATGTACACGGTAATCATTATCTCAGGGGCAACGCACCTTCCTCCGTTTCGACGATTGGTACGAATCCGAACCTCCACGGATATCCACGACTGACAACGCTCTGTATAGTACCCGCAATAAATTGCAAACTACTGTATTGAGAAAGATCCAGAACAACAATAATGTTGAACAAATTGATCTTGATGCTCGGGAATTGACCTGGATATGTGGGCCGCAGGAGCTGCAAGACCGTTAGATGTGCTCGTAATACTATTTATAGATGTTGCAAACCATTTGAAGAGATGGACTCCATTGGGCGTACCTGGACCAAACTGGGCTTAACTTTATGTGGGAGACAGGAGGCAGTTCGACGTACCTCTTATCCTTCGCAAGATTATTCCACCACAGTATTACTTCCCCTCCTTCTTCCCTGTCGCTCGCATCAAAGAGACCATCCAATACACCACCCGCAGCTGCGGATTGTTGCGCAGACGCAACTGCGTCGTGAGTGAGCACATCAATCGCTTGCGACGGAGTGAGAGAGAAGGCCGTGAGCGAGCGGATCAGCGCGCGCTCCTTCCTGAGTAGTCGCAACAATCTGTTCGAAGGAAGCAGCGTCAGGCATAAGTATCAAAGAATGGATACATTGGAATAGCTTACGCAAAGGGGGTCATGTCATTCTCACTGATAATTGCGCCGTTTAGCCACACCATGTTCGTGCCGGGGGGAGCCTTTGCCTGATTTGCCAGCACCTCATCTATCAGGCCGTCTTCTACTGCGTCGTCTCCCAGCACTCGCCGCGAGATGAGCGTCGCGTACTTCGGGAAGTCTTGAGCGAGCTGCCGTAAGGTCGCCAGTGGATCCTTAGAGTCATGAATTAGATGCATAGCTTGGAAGCCGATGTCTGGGGTAATGCGGTGTTTATTAGCACATAGACGACAGGGATACGTGCCCATTCACCTTGTAGCTCTTCTTCTGTGAGAGGTGAAGTGTAGTCCTTTGTTGAATTAGTCGGATATCGCTCAAGAAGAGCCAAAATATGATCAATCTCTTCTTTCTCAGCCTCCGCAACTTCCTGACCTTCCGCTGTGCTCTTTCCTAAATCTGAAATTAGTTGATGATTAACCTCAATGAAAATTACGCACCGTGACTCCTCCTGTCGTCCAATGCGAGGTAATCCATCTTCTTCAGGTCAAGAGTCACTCCCCATCCGGAAAGGTAAGTCTTGCTCTTCTGCTGTCCTGCCTCCGGAATATATCGGAGAACATACTCGATTCTAGGAGCTGGGCCTGCCGATAACTTATATAGGTGCGTATGAAGATCGCGGAAGTTCGCAGAGGAAAGAGACGCGTAGAGAATCGCAGTGTGACGAGGTTTGGGCACCATCTGCGAAGGGCTGGGGTATACATGATCAAAGGACAAAGACTTTGGTTGATGCTCGGATTGGGGACTATGAAACAACTTGTCAAGGTCGTTCGGCTATTGAAAGCACAGCGCACACACCTCCATGCTGGATCAGCGGAATCGAGTGTTTCATGCCCAGCGTACCTCAACAAAGTCTCCAAGTCACAAACGATCTCTCCGTACCAATCGACCCAAGAACCACACCCCTCGCGCTCTCCAATCCTGGTATCCAGTCCATTATCCTTATACCACGAGTAGAAGGCTTCAATTTTCGGGGTGGCCGTGTGCAAAGCGAGACTTTTCACAGCGGAGTCAAACGCTCCAGGTTCGTCAGATAGTTCAGCCTTTGCACCTGCTAGTCCGTAAGCATATATAGCCTCTGGGGAGGTCGGCGCTGGGTGCGGGTGGTTGAGGGGGTCTGTGAGTGCGTCGAGAAGTGGAAAGAAAATGCTGGGCTTTTCTGCTGCTGCAGATTCACTGATCGCAGTTGCGTCAGTAATCCTGCGTAGCTGGGAAATTGCACTTACATTATTTCAAGAAGAAGTGGAGGCGCAGCCCATGACGATCGGAGGGAAACCTTCACCGGGGGTGAAGCATTGGTGCCCAAGGCTAAGGCTATGCCTATCAGACTTGTAGTGAGCAGCATACGTGCTTTGAGGACGAAGCCTCTGGAGAAGATGGCAATGCGAATTTAGCAGACCAACAGGCGCCTTACACGTCGTCGCCTCTTGGAATAGCCCCTGTCTTAGGCGCTTAACGCGACATTGGGTTGCTTAAAACCTCTTGCAGCCTACGACCGACATGAGTGAGGATACAGATATAGAGCATACATGATCTTTCATTGTGACGGATAAATATTTGACTACATCCAGAGTGGTATTATTCTTGAAAAAACAATTGGGCATCCGAACTCGCTCAATAAATATCTCTCGGCCAATTCGAGTCGACACTTTCAATGGCCAGTTGTCTCCACTACTTCGCTTCACCTCAACTTCTGCTGAGGCAAGCAGGACCTGAAATTAACAGGAGTTGATGTGCGCCATGACAATAATCAGAATGCGTTGTCTCTATACATGCACCCACCGTTTGCTCATGTCTTTGGCGAGTTTCCGTTCGAGATAACACCTAGAGCCAATGGCAGCACCTATTTGCAAGTGTACGGTTGACAGTAGGCCCGACGTTGATATTCTTGGGCGGGGTTTGATGACAATTTAGGACCCGTAGATAGCATAGCAGTGATATGGAGGGAACGAGTTAAGGGCGTTCAAGAGAAATATTCCGGTGCGCCGTCTACCAAACGCGTTCCCGAGCAACCCCGCCACCAACCACCGCGGCTATAGTTGAACGCCTTGCTTTCGGTTATTTCCAAGTTGTTCCCACAAGATGGTTTCACCAACACATCACCATCATTTCTCCTAATGGCGCTTAGAGCTATTCTCGAGGCAACATCCAAGAATGAATATTTCATCGATTTGACTGCTATGAGACGATCATGTCGAAGCGGGATCCAGGAGCTGATTCTTCCGATACGATGAAGATGGTGAGGTTGCCGTGTGCTACGGAACATTCTCAAAAGAAAGAAAAAGAGATGGAGCCTCACCTCGGTAATAAGCTCAATATGAAGAGAAAAGAATGGAAGGCTTTTCTATGTCAGTGCTCACCCGCGGGTCAAGTGAATCCTATCTTGGAAAGAATCAGAGACATAGAAGATCACTCCGTTATTGCTCTCACCTCTTCAGTGGAGCACGACTGCTATGCGGCGTAAGGATGAGGCCAGACTCGACGTCACCAGGGAGAAATCGGACTGTGCCTCTTCATTTGTATTAATGATCTTGTGGTTGTGCATATCTAAGCGACAAATAGTGCAACGTTTTCTCGGGCGACCCAGACCGTCGAGTATTTGACTGTGACGCATGCATACCTTGCGACTGTAGAAAACTTAGATCGATTGAGTGCTTATAGGAACACCGGCCCTATAGCACGGTTTGCATTCAGTGATGTATCTGATCTGACCTAGGGCTCAAATTTCCGCCACTAACCCGAGGTGGCAGCATAACGCAGACCGAGGACACTCGTGTTCATGTCGGTATAACTTTCGACGTCAGGGACGCAAGCAGTTCTGCGCCGTGCGACACTGCGAGTTCCCGAGCTCCGGGGAATCAGCTGTTTAGAATTTTAGCATGTTCAGGGCCGACTGTATTGAGACTCGCCTCTGCACAAGTTATGCTCTGTGACTGTCTGGCACTTGACTTTGGATCTGGACCTCCCCACATTTAATGAGCCTTCCAGAACTGTAGGCAAAGTTTGATGTGAATCTGAGCGAGAGCTTCACCACGTGCAGCACGTTCCAGTAAGCAATGTCAGCATCGCGTTATAAGCCCTCGAAGTTTTCGACGGATGACGCACCTGGACTCAGAGTCCTATTGATATAGCATGATCGAAAAGAGCAACCGAAGGCACTTTCCCGTCTTTTGTGATAGTCTACAAGTCATCAGAAGGCTTGCGTTTTTCCAGGCTCCCATGAGCCCTCCGGACTGGCTGAAATGAGGATGAGGGGTGAAATGAGGAGTTCCGACCCCCGGGACACTGGGGCCGACTCATAGGGGCCAAATTGCCGCATCCGTTAAGTGTAATTTGGTGTGCCGCAAGGCGGAGGCCTTGCACACTTTGCATTAATACCACGATATCTCCTCTCCTTGCCAGCGCAGTATATAAGTCGGACGGCGAACGGACGGCGAGTCTACGCTTGCGGGATGACTTCAACTTACAGCGCTGCGGAAGCCGTACCAGTGGCACCATATCTGACCCACATCGTGACCCATCATGGCCAACAAACTCTCATCCCACCCCAAAATGCAGGCCGTGCAAGGAAGCCATCGGCTGGTGCCAGCTCAATTGCCAAGGGCAAGAAGCCCAAGTCAGGGAAGCCGAAGAGAGAGAGAAGTAATAGGACAGAGGAAGGCGATGGAGAGCTGAGGTTTAATCTGGGTGCCCCAGCGCCCAAAGCGAAGAGAAAGAGCATGAGGGCGACAGCGGCAGCGGCAGCTGGCGAAAGTTCGACGCGAGCGAGACAGCAGCAGGAAGAATCAGACAGTGGGGCGTTTGGGGTAGGTGAGTACATCCGTGTTTCTTATAGAGTCTCACTAATCATCAGGAGTACAGACATCGAGATCCCCGATTATCCACCACCAACATTCGAGGAGGCAATTTCAACGACAGTGTCGCCGGCGTCGACGTGGGTGCCTCAGCCTACGCCCTCGCTAGCCTCAACATGGGTGCCTCAGCCATCCTTACCTAGCACCCCGTCCATCACGCCTGTAACCCATCCATCCCCGATTGCAGAGCCCTCTTCCGGACCTGGACCGTTAAATCCTGCCACAAGATACCTTTCGATATTAGTTGAGCCCTCATCCTCGCCTCAGATCTCGCCCATCACCCCATCCACAGCCCTGCCATCGCCGTCGCCCACCACGTCTGCGTCGCAGTCCAATGTCTATCTTAGCTCACCCATGGATCCGCCAAGCTCATCCCCGGATTCAGATTCAGATTCCCTTGAGATTATTGCTCCTTCTTCGGATGTGGCACAGCGTCAATGGGAAGAAGACCGTCGGAATGGACTTACACTCGCGGCTCGTACCAAGCGAGAGTGGGAGCGGCACCTGGCTACACGGACGGAATTCACGCTGGCCCAGGAAATGCAGCAGCCTCAGACAGCTCCGACGCGTTCCAAGTCGCAAGCACAGCTTCACAGCTCAGCCGTCACCAACATTCAGGCGAGCTCTAGCGACTCACCGCCGAGAAGAGTTCCATCCACGTGGAGAGAAACTCTCGACGAACCTGTTTTGACACACACCTTGTCTTCTCCTTCATTGAAGCGCGGTCGCCCACAGAAACCAAAGCCTCCCCTGTCTCCCGTGCGTTCACTTTCGCCCACGGGCACGATTAGACCTTATCATCTCCACGGGCCCGCTGCCTCCAGTCTGTCACTATCATTGGCACACTTACGCATCCCGAGTGCATTTGGTCGCAGTACAACGTCGGTGCAAACTGGCGGGATCGAGACACCGACTAGCAGTCACAGACGCAGACTGTTCTCAAGGGGTAAGGGCAAGGACAAGGACCGGTCTTTCAGTGATGGAGACTTAGAGGAGGAGGATGAAGAGCCTCTCGATAGCTGGGAGGTCATCCCAGAGAAAGAAGTCCCCGTTATATCCCCAGGCCACTCTGAGCTCCTGGACCAATCGACGAATGTAACTTCCTCGGCAGCTTCGACACCGAGGGTAAAGCCTCGTCTATCTCTCATACCTCATCTCAAAGCAGACGAGGAGAAATCTGTTCAAGCAAGAGGCGCAAAGGAGAACGCCAAGGTGGACCCTTTCCCCATCAACGTCATCCCATCGACTGCAACTTCCAGTCCGGAGGTGGATGAACCACAGTTACCCAATAGTGGGCCGTCTTCAACGCCCAACCCACCTTTCTCTGGGAGACCTTTGATACAACCTCTTCCCCAGATACAGGCGCAATCGTTTGCGCGGCCTCGTCAAAGGTGTGGTTCAGTGTCCACTGTCACTATGCGCGGGCGCCCCGTACCACCTCCACCCATCAGATCAAGTCCTGATGTCAGACGACCGGCGCCGCTCCCACCCACGATGCGCGCTGCTTCTCCCTACGTGCCGTCTTCGCCGTCGCGCCCATCACCGCTATCTGGTGCCTTCTCACCTGCGCGTAATCATAGCCCGACACCAACACTTACTCCGACTGTCTTGCATCATTCACCGTCGAGGATAAAGAGAACTCCGCCGCCTCCGCCTCCGCCTCGCGGCAGTTCTAACGCTGCCAAGGAGCTACACGACCGTGCTTTAAACGTACCTTTGCCAATAACGCCTTTCGAAGCCAGTCCGCGCTCAGGCTGGCCCTCTCTTCTCCAAGATGAGCATGACGGAGAAATCGAGCGCGAAGTCGAAAGTATATATGGATCTCCTCATTCGTGTGTCTGCGGAGCGGCATCCAGTGTCACTCAGTCACCCACATCTAGCCCTCAGACGGTGCACACCGATATCTCTGCTAGAGTAACACGACCACCTATCGATTATATTCACCCACCACTTATCCCCTCGAAACTGGCGCTCAGCATCCCCGCGCCTGTACAACCTCAGATCTCGCATTTCTCCCGGCCCTCGTCGCCGATGTCTTCTATAATATCCACACCCATTACGCCACCCATTTCACCGGCTACGAGTTTATCTACTCTACCAGCATCGCCTCGTAGTCACTACGCTGGCAGACCACTGCCTCTGCCGCCACATCCGCCCATGGGAGCACGGCCTATGAGCCCGTCGTTCTCCATGCAGACATTCAGCGCTCCTTCGTCGGAGCCCACTACTCCTACCGGATACGGGAATGATAGCGCAAATGGTAGCTATGTTCCCGAGGCGATGTTAATCGACTTCGGCACGGAGATAGATTCTGACGCCAACATTGGTGACAGTGCGTCCGCCATTCATGGTGACGCCAATGTCCACGACAATGACAGGGCATCATGGGTGTCGGCGACATCTTGGGGATCGGATCAAGAGAGTATATATGAGAGTGCGGCTGGAACGTATGTCCCGGAAATGACTACTCCTCCTGCAGCCCCCGCACAGCCCCTGTTTTCTGAGTTTACGGACCTGGACCTGCTAGTCTCGACAATGCAAGACGGACCGTCCGATGGGACCGACTATGATGTAAGTGGTATGCTCTTTATATCCACAATTTTAACACTGCTGAACTCGTTTGCAGGCTTTGCTGATGGTCCAGGAGGTCGTGGGTCCAGCAATCCCCTTCCCTGATCGCGCAGAGCCCGTGTCACCTACCTCCCCGACAACTCTCCTTGGCACCATTGAGGTTGAGCGCCGGCGCAAGACCAAAGATGGCCATGTCCGAGTGAAGCTATCGCTTCTTGGTGCACCCGTAAATAAGTGCGGCATCTGTCTGGCTCAATTCAAATCCACCGAATTGGGGGCCTTGGGCAAGAACTGTCAACACTGGTGAGTCATATATATCCGCTTGGCGCTCGAAGTGTCTTAATAACCCCTATTCCAGTTTCCATGATAAATGCCTCAGACGCTGGTTGGCCACCAGTCGGACATGCCCTATCTGTCGAACCGAGCTCAGCATCTGAATAACGGCCATGACGGACGACTACGACCAAATGATACGTCCTTATCAGTTCCTCAACATCCATGTTTTCGCAGCTCTATGTTCATATGGTGCGGGTTCCTCTTCAGTAACGTTTTCTTGGTGGATCTCGGGTTTCCATGCTCAATAACACATCACACTTCTATATCATCACATACCATTGTAGCCTTCGCCCTTGCGCATAACATTTGTAATCCCAATGACCATGCTTCATCCTTGCAATGTACTTTGTTTCACCCACATTCACCCCCGTCGTCTAAATGACATTGATATCATATAAGACACCTCAATGTCTCAGTGTATTATTGGTGTTTACCGTTTTCGGGCTAAGTTCACCGCATTCTTACGGCGTCACTTCGCAATGATCGCATCTCCGGCCGATAGGTCGGGTGATTCTGAGTAATTTGGTCGGTAGTATAGTGCCACCAATCCAACATGGCTCGATCACTCGATCGAACACGTACAAGCTCTTGATGCCGCTGTGGCTGCTTATATATGTCGCCAGGCGTGGTTGTCAAACAACCATTTCTCCTGGCGCACATGTCGTATACGTGGCTGGTCACTGGGTGAGTGAAAACTTGTCTGCCACCACGTCGCTTTGTTTGCCCACAAATTCTGCACCAAGGTCCTCACGCGGCATCGGCCTCGAATTTGTAAAGCAGTTGGTCGCAGATCGGTCGAACACAGTATTTGCTACCTGCCGCTCTCCAGACTCTTCGCTTGCTCTCAACTCTTTGAAAAAAGAGTCACCAAACCTTCACATCGTGCAGCTCGATGTGCGAGACGAGAGCTCTATATCTGCTGCTGTCCACGCCCTACGGGATTTTCTAGGCCTTAGAGGCCTTGACTATCTCATCAATAACGCTGGCAAGATAGTCAGTTGCCAGTTTAATTGATCAGCGCCTGGTGATTGATTGTGTTTCTCCAGGGAACGGACAAATTTGCTACATTCTCTTCTATGCTGATCGGCGACCTGACCGAAAATTTCTTCACGAATGTTGTCGGTACGGCGCTAGTCACCCAGAATTTCTTGCCTCTGTGCGAGAAAAGCCAAAGGAAAGTTGTTGTGAATGTTTCGTCTGCAGCAGGTAGCTTCGCACGAAAGGACTTCGGGGCGCTCGGAGCGGCCTACTGTATAAGTAAAGCTGCTTTGAATATGCTGGTAGGCGTCTTCTATGTCTTGATATATCCTTGGCTGAAACAACCACCACGCAGACATATAAACAAGCTGGGGAGCGAACGGACATGATTGTGGTGGCAATAAACCCTGGCTCAGTTAAAACAGGCAAGTTGAAATACATCTGAACCAAGTCGATTACTCAAACTCAATCAAAATAAAGATATGGGAGCGTCTAATGCAACGTTACTTCCAGCTGAGAGCGTTGCCAATATGCTTAAAATAATACATTCAGCTGCGCTCGAGGATTCCGGGAAGTTCTTCAATCATACAGGGGAAGAGATAGCATGGTAGTTGGTTTTGCGTTATGTAAATTCAGGCTGGGGATCAAGAGCACATAACCATCTGCCTAAGGCCTTCTATAACTGCTGTGGAAGCGATCATACTGGTGGTGGCGTAGATTGACACGAACTTTCTGTCCCAAAATAGAGCGACAGGAACTGCGCCACAGAGTGACATCGGCTGACCAAACTTGCAATCTTTGTAGCCTACTAGCACTCTACCGGACTCTACCTAGCAGCGCGTTGAAAATCCCTTTCCCGCGCGACAGATGATAGGCACGCAGATGTTATTTGGAAAAAGAGACCTCGCAATTCTAGAGGTGGAAAATTATGTATTTTCTGCAGCTCCTACTCATACTGGCAATGATAAAGTGTGTATTCTCGATTGTAATAAAAAATGATGTCTGCCTGATGAAAATGTTGTTGTACAAACGATATGCAATGCAATAGAGGTAGTCGTAATCATGAATGGGTTCCCCGGCCACAATCTTGACGAGTCAAGATAATCAGGCAACGGGAGCGAGGACTTCCTGGAAGGAGTCGAGGCTGGCCTGAAGCCGTTCACCAGGAGCGGAGGCGACCGACCCAGTGGCTTGATGCACTACCGCAAGGCCGTCTTCGACGCCTTTGATGATGGAACACTGGGGACCTTGGTCGGAACTGACGCCCCAAAGTCCACGTTCATCTCCCCATCACCTTCGATCTGGGTTGCGCTTGCGGTGCGGATGGAAGCCAGGACTTCCTTGCAGTACTTCAGCTTTTCAACAAGCTTCTGATTGAATTTTGCCTGCTCTGGATCGGCAACAGGTGGCTGCAGAGCCTGTGCCATGACTTCGCTGAGAGTCCAGCGAGTCATCTTATAATTCTTGTCGATGTGGGTGACCAGCAGGCCATGGGAAGAGAGAATTATCTTTGAGTGGTCGTAAAAATTGAACTACCAGCGGACGTGAGCAACACGATAGATATGGAGAAAGGATTAGGACAGACCTGTAACACGTCGTGACTCATCTTAAATACAATAACGTGCTTCATCCTCAGGTACTTTTGCACAAAGTCCATGCCCTTGGCTCGCTCTGTGTCCTCGAATGTGTACGAGTAGTCACCGTAGAGCCGGTCCATGATATACCGCTCGAAATGCTTGAGCAAGTAGACCTTGGTCTTGAGATCTTCCGGGTACTCAGAGACCGTGTAGTTCTTTCTAACGTAGACGGCCCCGTGCTTCCTCGCTGAAACGTAGTCGAAGTGGCTGACAAAATAATGTCAATACAACGTCAAGCAGAATATGAAGGGATGTGCTGACTTCTTATCCGCTGACAGCACAAGGGTTGTGCTGTCGTTAAAATGCACGCCGACAGATCCATCGGTAAGTGCATAACCCATGCCATATTTGTTGCAGTAATCAACCCATGACACGATGAAAACACGTTCATCAGGAATGTTGACATCCTCTCGCGGGTTACGGAAGAGTTTGCCAAGTGCCTTCGCTTCAAATGCCGTTGTGAGCGTAGCCTCCGCAGCATCAAATCCATTCAACTTCAAAGTAGGTTGAGCCGGAGGAATGACAGTCTCCTCCTTGGCTCGCTCCTTGCCCTTCACATCCTTCTTGATCGGTGGTACATTCTCGAGCTCATCTCTGCCAAATGTGGGCGTGGCAGCGGTTGGTGGCGCCATTTGCGCAACGATGCGCGCCTTCTGCGACTCAAGCTCTTTCTTCCGAGATTCGTCCTCGGCCCGAACTCTGGGGCCCCGCACAGCAGCGATATCGTCCTCTTCCGCGATGTTCTGCAGCCCCCTCGCACGTGCCGCCCGGCCAGGCGACTTGGTAGCAGGCGCAGCTGCCTGCAGCTTCCGGAGCAGAGGTGATTCCCGCGTACCGTTCGTAGACATTAACAAAGGCTGTCTGGCCGAGCTGAGGAGCGCCGATATAGGGCTGCCGGGCTGCACGGCCTTCTGGAACTCTTTCTCCTGCTGAGCAATGCTGGAGGTCATGCTGTTCTTGAGCTTCGTGCTGCTGTTTGCGCCAGATATAGCAGTGACATTCTGCGGTGCAGATGGAACAGCGATGCTGGTGACTTGGTCCTCATCAAGCAGTGACTTCTGACGCAGACACGCGAGATTTGCCTGAGAGACTGCGCGGGAGATGTGGCGGAAATTGGGGATAGAGTCGTGAGCGGTGGCGGGAATGAAACCAGGGACGATACCCTCGGTGAAAAATGCGTGATCTATAATTTCGTGGAGAGTGGGTCGCTGTTGCGGATCGGGAGTGAGGATTTGCTGAACTAGTTCGCGAGCATCATCAGATACTTCGCGGTCGGAAGGGAATTCGTATTCATTATCGCGGATGCGTCTGAAAGGAGAAGGTCAGTTATTTTCTCGCTAATCAATTTGATTTGAACACACTTGTATATAGTCTTAACGTCTTTGGTCTGAAAAGGGGGGCGTCCAATGACGAGGGTGTAAAGTATCACTCCAATCGACCAAGTGTCGACTTCGAAGCTGTGTCCGTTGGCCGTATCGAAGAGAACCTCAGGCGCAATATAGTTCGGCGTGCCACAGATTGTCTTCTTCCGCTCACCGGGGCTCTCGATCAGGGCAGCAAGCCCAAAGTCCCCGACCTTGACATTCATGTTCGCATCGAGAAAAAGGTTGCCAAGTTTCAGGTCACGATGGATGACCTGATGGGTATGCATGTAGTGGCATGCACCAATTAGTTGGACCATGAAGAATCGGGCTTCGGGTTCGGTGAAGCGACGGCGACGACGGAGCATGTCCATGAGCGAGCCGCTGGGGCAAAGTTCAAGTGTCATGTAGACGTTGGCCTCATCTTCAAAACATTCTTGGAAACCGACGATATTGGGGTGCTGAAGAGATTTGTGGATCTTGATTTCAGCGTACAACTACCCATGCCTTTAGTGGTTGTTTCGAACGCCATGTTACTGAGAGAGTTCACCTTGGTTTTGGCTTTCTTGGTCTTGAGTGAATTCTTCGTGACAACTTTACAGGCCAGCCTCTCGTGATGCACAGTCTCTATTTCGTACACGCGTGCAAAACCACCCTGGCGGTTCGCCGTTAATTCCGGAAGGGACTAGATTTTGGGGGCTGACTTACCTCTCCAAGGAATCCTACTCGTTTATAGCTAAACCCTCGAGATCTGTCCTCGATAATCTTTGGGGGTGAGGGTGGGGCAGTCTTGGTGTTCTGCCTGGGTAATGGTGGGGAGGCAGGGGGTTTCACTGTTTCAACGGGCTTCGCTGGGATGTTGTCGGTAGTTGCTTGGTTGACCTGTGCATTGGCAAGTGGATTGCGACGAGACTGAACTGCCGCTGAAGGGACACGATTGTAAATTTGAGCAGACATGTCTTGATGGCCTAACGCCTAGATGTCTGAGTACGCGCTTGAGGGGGTGAAGGGGGTATGAATGAAGAGAAGATTTGATCCAGAACAACATGAGGTTAGTCGCGTGGGTCGGGCTCTGTGCAGTTCGAACAGCACGTGATCGTGCTCAGACTCTGTTCCGTAATTTTGTCAAATACTATTTATAACCCGGCGTTTGGAAGTTACTTAAAAACAGCACATTTCACAGTAAGGGTCTAGATAAATAGTATTGTACCGCTCGCTACGATAGTCAAGCGTCGTAGACATCCTGGCTAGACGGACTGCCCTTTTTAGTGTCATCCTCTTCATGTTGCGAGGAGATATCATCTTCGGACACTGCTTTGTCCTCGCCTTCCGATACATCAATTTCTTCGAAATTGGAAAATTTGCCTGGCACAGGGAAAACGACATTCAAAAGATAGTACATGATGGCTGAAACGCCAAATCCTGTGAAAAAAGACATTTCGTAGATCCTAGTTGCTGCGATAGGAACCGTGCGACCGGCTGGGGATGTTCTTAGTTTGTGTGCGGACCATCAAAGAAAAGGTCACTTACTCGCACCAGCAAAGCCGACGACATTGATGATGATACCAGCGATGTATGCGGCATATGCGCGAAGGTTGACTCCGTAGGTATAGTAGTACCAGCCATCCCGGCGCAAGTCGTAGAGATCCGTCATGCGGTAATGACCTCTGCGGATAAAATAGTACTCCGTGATCTGGAAAGAGTAATATTATCATTGGCTGGAACCTTTCTTATCAGCTGTTGAGCGCATGACTTACCATAACGCCAGCGATGGAGCTCAAGAATACAGAATACGCCGAGAGATATGAGGTGAAGGTGCTGCTGCTCTTCAGGAAGTTCCATGGAAGGATGCAAAAGCCGATGATTGCTGCGATGTATCCTCCGCGGCGAATGTTCTAGCACATATATCAGAGGATGTCTGGGCGAGATACAACGATCGACGTACGATGAAACGTGGCATAAGGGAGGTTAGATCACAACCTGCACTGATTGAGTTGGCACTGATGTTTGTGCTGTATTTGCTCATATGAGTATCGAGCAGAAACCATGGTGTAAAACAGGGCATACCCTATCTGAGCAATGATGAAAGATGCGGAGATGAACCAAACTCCAAAACGCGTCGCATGTGACGGATTACCATCCAAGAACATTCCCAGCAAATCGATTGGCGACCACACTGGTGTGCCGTACAGGACCTCAGAAGAGGAGCCGACGATGATGCCGATGAAGCTGACAATGGAGAACGCGAAAGGGACGGCAATCAATTGGGGCCAAAGTGCCGCTGATGGTGTGCGAGCCCGAGAAGCAAAGTCTGGCGCGTTTCTGAGATGCAAATTAGTATTCACTTCGGAACGGGTTATATTTCAGCTTACGTGACGAGGGTAGCCATGTTGCTGATGCAAGACATCAAGCTCACAACCATGGCCCACGACAAGTCGGAACCATGGAGAGAGGATGGCTGATGAATAATGGGACCCAGACCTTTGGCTTTTACAATCGTCCAGATAAAGAAGGTAATACCCGCGGTAGGTGCTACGATCGCTTTCAATGTGAAAAGATGGCGACTAAGCGTGGATGAGCGTGGGGGGGAATGATTATTTTGAATATACGCACATTTTGTGGATAGGGAACCAGATAGCAGGGAGGGATATCAACCAAAACAAGAAGAAACACATAAGGTCCTTGGAAGCAATGCCCGCTGAGTCTGGGAGATGATTCGCTGGTAGACCACAAGGTTATTGCAGGACCCATAAGCGACATGGAGCACTCACGGATGTTGTTGACACTAGGCCACATGGAGCGTAGGCAAACCAACACGCAGCTGCCTCCAATGCTAGCTTGCACGCCGTACCAGATACAAGCCATGACGCCACGGTTGAATGTGCACCATAAGGAGCCCCAGAGCCCGAAACTGGTACGCGCGACCACAGGGAACGTGATGTGTCGCATGGCGCCGGGTCTTGCGTTTAAGACAATGAAAGGCGCAACAACTCCATACCCAATCCATACACAGATCCAAGCTTGCCACCAGGAAAGACCAAGGACAATCATTGACGAAGATATCATCCATCTGAAGAGGTTGGTGAGCACCTGAAGGATGTGCGATGCGAGTTGAACATACGTGTTAACGTTAAAACTGTCTGCAATCCAGCTAAATAAATGATGTCAGTGGCGAAGAAGTGAGTAAGCTGGGTCAAAGGAACATACAATGCGACGTAGTTGAAGTGACCCCATTGCCTCTTCTCTTTTGGAACAGGCGCCAAATCCTCATTCTAAAGATCGCGTGACGTGAACAGATGTTATGGCGCCCATTGGAAACGGCTCACCGAAAGGAAAAGTTGAGTGTGGCTCAGACCGGGCTCATGGGAAACCTCGATCAGCTGGATAAATTTCCTAAGGGCGCTCATGTAGAGGGCGAGACGTTGTGAGAGTGGACAAGGGCGATCCGACTGGAAATTGATTGGATGTGCCCCGCAATTTGTATTGAGTCTCTTATCTACTAGTGCAGAGCCACGCGGCAGCAGATCATCAGGAGAGTCACACAGAACAGGCGAATAGAGTTAAGCGAGATAAGAGAAAGACGGAGTGTGTCACAAAGTGTCACATATGATGCTAACGTGACGGAAATGTGGCTCTCGGAATCCTTCCGTGCCGCAAAAGTGGCTTGGAATTTTGGATGGAATTTGGTGGCACCAGGCACTGGTTATCGCCCGACAGGAATCGGGAGTCCGTCGAACGTATATAGACAAGACGTTGGAAGACCAAGGAGTTATCGCAAGCTCGGAAAGCACTCGGTATGGATGTATCAGAGATGATAGGCACTGATGCGTCGGAGTAGGGCCCCAGGAGTTCATGAAGTGCGGCTTGCGAGAAGACAGCACAAGAGGCTGCAAGATGATTACGAGTAGGCGTGGAACCTAGAAAGGGTTGTACTATACTGCACAGCTGATGGAGATGTTGTTTAGCAAGGGGCCCATCACTGATACTTCAGACGACGCGGAGGAATCTGGATGTCAAAATTGAAGTCAAAATGGAACTTTATACCATGAATCAGTACAAGTATGACCTCGGTGGTGCGAACATAAGCACAAGCGTACGTACCTCGCATGACGCATGAGTTTGAATGTCTATCAACATGTAAATCATAAAAACGCTGTTGAGGTCAATTTGCAAATAGCTGATTTTGGTTTTCGACGGTGGCGTTCCTCGGTGTCCACGTAAGCGTCCCAAGGGTCACCGATGAGAGCGGTATGCCACGAGCAGCGCGATCAGCGACGAGGTGCCAGATGAAGTCAACATCTGTTCTGTACTGGTCCAGTTTTACGTTGGGTGTGGAGATGCTTTGCAGCAGTGGCCATGGCACCTCTCCGTCACGAGATTGTTCTTGACTACTATCGACTTTGTGGCATGTGCGTCCACTTCGCCGGCGGTGAATGAGGTGTTCAAATAAGTTGGACAAAGACGTGCAATGGATAAGTGTGATATGTGTTGTCAAAGGGAATGCTGTGGTGATCATCGCTGCTGCTGACGACCTAAAAGAAGAAACCGATCGATCAAGCTTCAAGCTTCAAGTCTGGGACGCGACAGACTCCGTGGTGGCAGACCGCGGTGCTACTAGTGCCAGTGACACGGTCCAATACTTACCACCATTGACGCGACGCACTTGACTTGCAACCTCTAGCGCCAGTTCCTCGACCGAAAGAAGTCACCTCAACAGAACAAACCACTATTCTCCTGCAAAAACTCATCGTAAAACGACCAGTCAATCACTGTAATTGAGATTACCAGCTTACACGTCAATGGGTCTTCAGGTGAGCCGTTGACCTCATGAACATCTTGGCTCGACACTCATGCCTGAAGGGTATCCCTTAGCATGTGGGGCGCTTGAACCTTGATGCACCAACGCCCGAGGATGAGCTCAGTCGTTTGAGAGTCGAGGAAGCGAATCTTCTTCTAAAATTGGCCTCCTTGCGCGCCTCTATGCAAGACCACGAGCGCCGCATTGGAGCACTCAAAAACTCGCGGACCCCTATATTTACCCTGCCATTCGAGCTATTGGCTGCAATCTTCCTTGCAGGATACGCAGAAGGGGATGACCAGATTGGCTTGAGAATCTCACGCGTATGTCAAAGATGGCGGAGTGTCGCTATTTCTTCGTCAAGCTTATGGACCTGCATTCGTGTCTCAGCCGACAACCGCAAGCCAGGAAGGCTCGAGATTCAATCCATGTTTCTAGAGCGGTCTCGTGACCTGCCATTGGACGTATCCATAGACCTCGACGGAGATAGAAGCGACCAAAGCAGCTACTACGACTCAGACAGCGAATCCGAAAATTCGGACGAAGACCGTCCCGGCGGCCGAGTGGCTACTCAGGGAGCTCAGATCTTCCCCACCATGTGGCGCTGGCGCAGTCTCAGCATTCGCAACCTCGATATGTCTCTTCACCAAGAGTTCCTCGAACCAATTTGGAACGGGCGTGCGCCTAACCTGGAACGGTTGAGCATGGAGGCCCATCCTGACTGGGATCATAATTCGTCCAGCGGGGGAATGCCGGTATTCAAATTGGGAGCTCCAAAATTGCGAGAAATTAGGCTCCGTCAACTCCCACTTTTCTTTCCTCAGTGCGATTTCATCACTACGCTGATATATGAAGACCCCGTCGACTTCCACGTGTTCAAGCAGATCGAATATTCATCACCTAGCCTGGTGGAACTGAAGTTCAAGGGATATATGTTCGATTTGGTTTGGCCGGATCAGTACAGCCACCCCGACCCTGTCGAACTTCCTTCCTTGCGTCGGTTAACTCTGCGGCTCGACGAGTTGGACTACGCCGGCGACCTTTCCATTCTTCTCCATTCGTTGAGAGCTCCTCTTTTGGAAGCCTTGACAATCCACTTCGGCTACAACTCAACCTTTTACCTCCTCGATGATGCTTTAAACCAACCTGCTGTGGCATCATCATATACGCCAGTGCGATCCCTGTCACTTGAAGAAGCCCAATTCGCCAAATTAGATGTGGCGAGCATCACCGCAAGATTCCCTTCTATCACACACGTCTCCTTCGTTGATTGCAAGGACATGCATCTATTTTTCCAACATCTCCTCTACCCAACAGGTGTACGGGAAGGTCTCTATGAATCAACCGAAGTTGCATGGCCGCTGCTTCAGAGTATCTGCATGACAGCCGCAACAGACGCGGACACTGATCTTATTTCCAGAATCTTCTCTGACAGAAATGCCCGTGGCTTACCACTGGTATCATGGACGAAGGGCCCGAATTCATGGAACCACCTGCAAAAGAAATGGGAGAGTGTCTTGTAATGCTGTCTTTCGTGCATGGTACATTCGCCTTGTTAGCGTATGCTTTCGCCTCTTTACTCGCACATCTCTAACTTGTCAAATCAAATCCCTTAGATATAACATATAGTCCCAAGGCACTATTAGACTAGAGTATATCCCTGGTGTCACTTAAATAATGCAATAGGAATGCAACTTTTATCGCGGTTCTATGCCACCGCCATACACGCTAATTATGAACTGCTCAAACCTCGATTTTGGGCCTAGGGGAGTGCAATAATATATAGCCTGCATGTTGGAAACCCATGTGGCTACGCATGTTTCTTCATCCTACGAGGATGTTTCAAACCGACGCTTGATAGAGTGTTCTTGCAAGTTTATATATCGCATTCTTATTGAATATCGAAAGGTCTATACTACTAGATGTTCGGTACATAACTCATGATCAGGCTTAATTTAACTATCGCGTTGTCTAGTCTAAATTTGCTCCATTACATGCACGACAATAGGCAAGGCGAACAGCGGCGGGACCTGGGTCAGCAATATTGGTTGCTGCGGCTGTACTTACAGCGACGTGACTCTGTGGGCTCAGAGTCTCTGTGCACCTTGTATTGATGCTGTTGAGGCAAATTTCGAGCCATTCGGCGCATTGCGAAAGCTGATATATATCCCCGCAAAAACACTAATGTGGTTCAGTGAGATGAGGCCAGTGAGACATACACATGCATTTCGGACGCGCAAGCCGCAGAAACCATTTATTTGCTTAATTACCAAACCTTCAATCAGGCTCAGAGTCTCCTATACAAACCATCTATCCAGATATGTCCAAGCCGTCCGGATAAAATATCAAGAATGGCATTCCTGTATTTGCAAGAAAACCCGGTCCCTCATCCAGTTTAACGAAAGGGGCCGGATAGATGGCAAGCTCCTCTCATACACGAGTTTCACATCCTTGATTGGTAGACCGCAATCGATTCGATCCATGATGATATCACAGAGAACATCGAAATCTGATACCTTGAACGCAGAAAGTGATATTGCTTGCAGTTGAGGCCATAAAACAGCCCCATCGCGCCCACGAGACCCTCTGCCGCGACAACGATATCCCCACATTTTCCGCAGACACTGATGGGTGTCACTGCCTACCAGCAGGCACCTGAGCAACACATCCGTTGAGATGCAATGATCGAGAGAGATGCACTCAATAGATGGTATCATAACTGTTATGATTTGGGCATCATGGGCGGTCAATCGCGCTGATTGGAGGTGCAGGGATCGCAGCGCTTTATATACTGGTATTATGGGGGCCGCCAGAAGCTTTGTCAAGGCAGAAATTGGGCAGGAGCGCTTGATCTCCAACGTGTGCAACATCGGGGCTTCGAAATAACGTAGAAGGTGCATCAGATGCTGGCAGGAGAGATGCAAGTCACTGATTTCGAGCGCCATAAGGGAGCTGTACCCTTTCCCCGGGGGAAACCTCAATGGTTGATAGAATCTGTGCAGATGCGCCAAATAGGGGAAGCGAGATGAGCGAGCAAGTGGTTTAGCAAAACCACGATTTCCCCTGGCTAAGGGCGCGTTCTCGATTTGCACTTTAAACTGTTTCTCTGGTTGTGGAAGAGAGCAGGAAATTCCACATAATCTGACCAGGACGAGTTCTGGAGCCCCCCCTTCGAATAATTCCAGGCTTTCTTCGGGATTCTTCTCGGATTCTGCGCCGAAAGAGATAATCTCGTCCCAAACGCCTTCCACGTCTAAGATCTGGAGGAGAGGTGCGTATGCCTTCTTCAATGGTCGCAGCTCATAGCTATCATCCATTGGGTGGGCATTGCGTAGTCTGAGAATGCGCCATCGTGCCAAAGTGGTGTAGATCCTGTCCAATTGATCTTCAATCTGAACGCCTTCATAGTAGCGATGCTTCTTTTCATGCCAGGGATGAAAATCCAGAACAACCTCCATTAAACATGCCTTGGACCTCTCCAAGAACAGATCCAATATCAAGACTCGTCCCGGGGTGCTATAACAGCGACAAACTTTGACGTGTCCCCACATCTCTGGTATCGCCAAAACCAGCTTACGCCATTTCCGATAGACATGAGATATGACCAATGCCTGGTCCCAACAATCCTGTGTGATCAGGCAAAATATCTGGCGTAGAATATGAGGCGGCAGAGTTGAAACTGGGGATCGCAAGTTGTGTGGTTTTGCAAGCCCGAGCTCACGAACTCGGATAGAGCAGCGTAATTTCTCTAGCTGCGCCAGGATAGCAGTCTCTTCGGCGGCCATAAAATCGAGACTGCGCCGAAGATCACGCATGGGAGTTGCAGTATCCATGAATTGACGGCCTTTGGTTGTTGGAACTTTGGATTGAGACGCTTGGAAACGCTGAGGAATCTCAAAACGTACCAGCGCTAATCGTCCGCATGCGACGTTTTCAAAGTCAAATAAGGAAGTCGTCTTCACCAGGCTTGATCTGGAAGTCGTGCCTGAGATGTACTGGAATGCAAAGGGAAGAGCCGAGGGTTGCGAGATTCGTGTTTGATCACGGTGTCAACTTCGCGCCGCGCGGATTTGAGTTGCAATGTCACGGTAAGAAGGAAGAACGAACAGACGCCGACGTTGCGATTATACATCATCTTTTGTAAATTTACATTACACGCAACACCCATGGGCTCCGTCAAATAGCAGTTGGATAAGTACCTAGTATTGAGGTGTGTAAAAAAATTTCGGCAGCTTCGCATGCCACCTCCGTTCGTCACAATCTTTGTCTGGCCAACTTGAATCCCTTCAGGCTGAGCGACAGGTCTATCTTCCGAAGGTTTCAAGATGGGCTCTGCATCTGACTGTATACTTGATCCCTCAGATAGTTTAGCCTTTCGTCTGCGAAGGATTTGCCCATGTCGCCTAACCCAATGCTTGAGATCGGTATACCAAAAGTAAGTCGATTTGCAACGACCTGAGAGAGGATCTTGAGATCCTGAGGCCGAAACCAGGACAGCGAGAGGGCACGCAGCCGAGGCCAAAGGAAAGCGCCAGCTAAAATACGACGCCCTCTTCCGGCGCAATGATACCCCCACATCTGCTGCAGACATTGATGCCTGTCCCCATTCCAGAGCAGCCGCTCAAGCAATATTCCCGCGTCAGTGCACTCCTCCAGAAAGACGTCAGTTATTGTTGGAATCATGGTGGTGATGATCTGGGCGGTGGAATGGGTGAACTCTGCTGCGCGAAGGTGCAAACTTCGCAAGGCTGTATATCTGGGGACCAATGTGTCCGCAAGTAGGTCCGTTAATGCAGACAGCGGGCAAGTCTGCGAGTGTGTAATTCCCAAGGTATCCAGCTGAGGAGCTTCGAAATAGCATAATAAATGCTGCAGGTGTTGTTTTGAGAGATATGAGTCTTTAATCATAAGGACGCGGAGGAGACTGAATCCGTATCCGGGGGGAAACCTGACCGGTTGATAAAATCTGGGCATTGGGTCCAGGTCGGAGAAGTTGGATGACAGTATCAGTGGTTTGGTCAGTCCGCGAAATCCTCTGGCCAAAGGAGCGCTCTCGACTTGTAAGCTGAAGCTTTTTTCTGACGGAGCGAGTGAACAAGATATTCCACAGACTCTAATGGACGCAAGTCGGGACGCTCCCTTCTGAAATAGGACGAGGCTTTCTTCAAGATACTGGTCTGATTCTGAGCCAAAATCCATATACTCATCCCACACCCCCTCCACGTCTAGCACCTCTAGCATCGGCGCATATGTATCCTTCAGTGGGCCCAATAGCGAGCAATCAATATCTGTGTGGGCTTGACGGAGCTTGAATATGCGCCATCTTGCCACATTGGCGTAAATCCTGTTTAACTGGGGCAAAAGACCATCGAGCTGATGGCGGTGCTCGTGACCATGCAAATAATGGAGATCGACCGTGACCTCCAACGAGCATGGCATGGACCTCTCTAGGAACAGTTCCAATATCCGGAGTCGTCCCGGTGTGCAATAACATGAGCAGACTTTGACGCGGCTCCATAACCGCGGTGTTGCAAATACAAGCATGCGCCATTTTCGACGGACGTGAGATATGGTCAACGTTTGGTCCCACGAGTCTTGCAAGACAAAACAGAAAACTCTGCGTAGAATGTGACCTGGAAGAGAAGAGACAGGTGCGTGAAAGTTGTGGGGTTTTGCATGTCGAAGCTCATGCTCGCGAATGGCATAGTGCACTTCCTCCAATTGCTTCAGGATGGCGGCCTCTTTGATGGCCATAGCATCCAGGCCGCATTGGAGATCCCATATAGTATTATGGGTCTCTAAACACATTTGGTCCATCTATGATAACGTGGAACAATGTGAGCCATCAATTCCTGTGAAAAGGATTTAGTGTCTTCAACGCACGCAAAGCTAGAGATTATATCGTCCTTTATGCGCAGTCGTCGGTAGATATGGCGTTCTGGCGGAAGAAGCAGCACTGAGCCTTCTTTGTTGCACATTTTAAGACCCAATGTATCGACTTACGTGCATTAAAGCCTGATTTGAAGGGTGAGCCGGTGGTGGTTGCTGGTGAAGACACGGAACATAATTGGTCCCGATTTTGAGACACATTGTACATTATAAATTCGAGATCTCCATGTAACATCCTTGAAACTCCGTGAATAGTAAGTGTGTAGGTAGAGGAAGTATACGCCAGTGCTATATTGTCCGAAAACTATCTGATAACTTCTACGAATCAAGCGGCCGCCAAAATAATATCAGCAGCCTTTTCAGCGATACCGTAAACTGTCGCCTGCAAATGGGCGGAAATGTGCAGGGGGATGATAGAAGCATCCACTACACGGACGTTGGTGGTCCCATAGACCTTGAGCGTGGGGTCCACTACGCCTCCTTGGTTCCTAGGCAGCATGGACGCCGTGCCGACCGGGTGGTATTCAGTGGTGAAGCCGGTGGACGTGGTGTAGGCCGTGAGGTTAGTACCGGCGCCGGGGACGACCTCAGTACCAAGGATCGTCTTGTACTGCGGGGTGGCAGCGATTTTCCGCATATATGCAGTGCCAGCAGTCGCCACCGCGACATCGAATGGCACCGAGTAGTACTTCGGATCGATGATGGGATATACGGTGGGGTCGCTCGACTGGATGTGGACGGAGCCGCGGGAGAAGAGGTGCTGCTGCGCAGCAAGGAAGGTCGTGTAGGTAGTGTTCGCCGCCGGTGCTACAAAGTGGACGAAGAAACCGTCGAGCGCGATGAGCTCCATCTGACCAACCGAGGACGCGTCGCTCTGGAGGAATGCCAGTTGTTGCTGGAGCGTCGCCTTGTATGGCGCCGTGGAGGCCGCGACATATGCGGCGGCTTGGGCAATGAGGGACTTGGCCTGTGAAGCGCCGACCAGGGTTGAGAGGGAGACGTAAGCGATGCTTGGAACGGTTTCGTCCATGATGCTCGGCGTGGTGTTAGCTTCGTAGGAGGCAGCTTGTTGGGCGGCGTAAGTCGCGTTATTACGAAGCGAGTCCAGTGTGTCCCCGGTATCCGTGCGCTCATAGATTGCAGCGGTGTAAGTGTGATCCTGTAGATTTTCACCGCTGCGGAAGACGTGAGCTTATGTACTTGCGAAAGGCGAATATGAACTTACACCGACGGCAGATTGATGACTTGGGTTATGCCAGCATTGGACAAAACCGAAGAGCTTCCAATGCCCGAAAGCTCGAGGATCTGGGGCGTGTTGACCGTGCCACCAGAAACGATAACCTCCCTGGTAGCATTCACAGTGTACCTCGCTCCACCAGAGATGAAAGTAACGCCAGTCGCCGTGACGTTGCCGCCGCTCTTGACCGTCGACCAGTTGATCTGCTGGACAAGCGCGCTGGTGAGCACGGCAAGATTCTGCCGCGCGGCGTTCGGGTAGAGATACGCAGAGGCGGAGTAAGAACGGGTTGAGTTCACAGGGTTGATATTGGTGGGCTGGTTGGACACGCCGATGTTTGCGCCAGAGAGAGGGTTATTATTGTCGGCAATACCGAGAGCCTCAAGAGCAGGCACCCATAGCGAAGCGATCTTTGCGACGTACCTAGGAAACCAAAGGATCGTCAGTTACCATCAAACGCGAATCAGGAGGAAATATCACGTACTTGACGAATGATACGTGAACGGGTCCGGAGGTCCCGAATGCGGAGGCAGAGGGTGATACGTCAAGCGCTTTCGCCTCAGCTGACGTAGGAGCGGTGTAAGTCTCTGCCTTCTTAATATAACTCAACAAGGATTTCCAGTTCTGCGAAAAGAATCAACTATGGCACTAGTCAAAATCGTGCAGTATCACATACCCATCCAGGATTCCCGAGCTTCTCCCAAGCGTTGTACTCCGCCTCAGATGCCCTGTCCCAAACGAGGAAGTTCAATGCAGAAGACCCTCCGAGTACCTGTGGAGACTCAGTTATTTTCTGTTACATCCAACAATTCATGCGACTCGTACCTTTCCTCTGGGCCAAGGAATTGAGGGGACTCCGGAGTTGCTGCCGCTGCCAGCCGCGGTCGTGTATTTCCCTGAATGATGGAATGAGACGAAGCGAAGGGAGTGAGAAGATAGTGGTGCTCACAGTCATATTCGGTGCCGACATCAGCGCCAAAGTCACCGGGGATATCGATGATGGGATCCCCCAACCCACTGATCCCAGCCTCCAAGACACCGACCGTGTACTTGCCGTTCTGCGAAAGTCGCGCAGCAAGAGTCAAACCAGCGGTCCCCCCTCCAATTATAACATAGTCGTAAGACGTTCCAGCGAACGAAGCCGGACTGGAAGAGATGGATCGTGAAGCCAAAACTTGATCATCAGTGGGCTGGGCATTAGTGAGGGTAGATGTGCATGCAAGAGCAAGAATCAGAGACGTGATTGAGATCATGATTAGAGCAGATAGGAATGTGGGGACAGGAGAAGGAGGGAAGGCGCGTCGACCACGTCTGCTGGAGCGCAAACAGGTTCGCGTCGAGCTTTTATAAGTCTCCAATCAGGCACCTACAAGCGCCAATGTGGTAAGCTGGTGGGCCCCGACCAACTGCTTCATTATTCACCCAGGTCCCAGATATAAATTACGGCGTTTTCGGAGGCTTGATATAGGTAACCTGAAGCCGCCTCAGGCGACGCAGGCAGGCACCGAACCTTGCGGATCCAAACTTTGCATTGGAAATTTTTGCTAATGAATTTCCCTTTCAAGAGTTCTAGTGATGCATCATGAGCACAGCAGTGGAGTGTCTTTGTGCATTGCTCTCGGCAGTCCTTGTGAAAGAATGAATAAATGAAGAGGTTCATTGATATCTGCACTCACTCAGCTTCGTTTGCCAGCTTTCTGCCAAACTCGCTTGCAGTACGCCGTAGCAACCAAGGCTCCTTTTTCTAGAAACTCGAATGAGAGTCAGGACAACGTTTGATTGGCGCCAGCGTCAGGGCCATGAATTAGCGAAAGGGCTCTTTATAAAGGGCAATTGGAAGGCGTTGGAAGAGTTGAACCAGGCAACGTGGGCTCTATTGCGCTTATGCGATACTAGCCCCGTGATGCGGAGTGGAATATTGACCATATCAAAAGAGCTCAAACCGCAGCACTGAGCAGTCTTCCAGATACGGTCAGATGTTCTCCATACGTTACGATCGAGAGTGCATATGCTTTCAATCATCGTGAATCGGACCATCGGGATTTCGGGACGCTGTCGACTAAGGGTTTTCTGGTTGACAGCAGACGTGCGCGACAGTGAGCGCGAGTCGTATCGAAGTAGTGATTGACATAGAAGGAGCTAGGGAGTGACCATTCCCATTCCTAGCGGCTATAGCATGCTAGAGCATCACAAATGATGAGATTGATGAAACATTTTGAAAGGTCGAGGTCTAAGGTTAGTCGAAGCTCGAAAGAGGAGAAGATGATGGGAGTCCGACGCAGCCGTGCATGGTCAGCAGTCACAGCCACCAACCACTGCGCTCGATCGGTCCGCGCTCTTTACTTTGCGCCCGCACCAACCCACATCGTCATTCCCAGTTCATAGCCTGCGCACATACACAACGAAAGATATACTTGGCCGCTCGGTCTCTCGCTTCTTGTCATATGTATCTGAATGCTGAGTTGAGGCTTCTATGTCGCTGGATGGTACTGGTCTTGCTGCGGCGGAGTCCTCAGCTCGTAAGTGACGAAAGTTTCTGCTGGTCAGTACCTTCATTACATTGCCAGCTGTATCGCAGGCAGTGCCTTATAGCGCCAATATTCACAACTTCCCGCTCGGATAGGTCGCTTGCGTCAGGAGGCCCGCCCCGGACGCCAGGGCATCCTTGGGAACGTTCCAAGACTCGGAGTCGGTGCATACATTCGCTGTATGCATAAAATAAGCATGGCCTCTACTCGGTGCAGCATAACAGCCCTGAGGTTACCGTTCGCATCCAATGAGTCACTCCTACAACCACCATCCCGCTGGCTCCCATGCCCAAGACCGCCGTGTTCATGCTCCAGACAGCCGCTTGCACTTTCGAGCGCATCATGGCGGTCTCCGGGATCAGGCTAAACTTGTACGTTCCCCGCGCTGTGGCCTGTCTTTGATCGAGCAACTGCTTATTGATATCCGACAGGACATCACGAATAAAGTCACATTTACCAAGGACCGCCGAAATGAGATCGGCAACGGCAGCTTTGCACAAGTTTACCGCGCCACGTATACCAGCAGCAGGACTGGACAAGATACATTTGTCAGTAAACATGCATCGCTTGCCTGCCGCGCTTAATTGAAATGTCTTGGTAGGTTGCTCTAAAAGCTCTCAGGCACGCCGCGAGTAACAGGACAAAGGTTGAGGAGGTGAGTGTTGCGATGTCGAAACCATCTCCCGCTCATGATCTTGTCACTGCAGCGTCTACTCCGAGAGATCATTTCCTGGAAGCAGGTCTCTCAGCACGAAAACGTTGCAGACTTCTTGGGCTTGTACATCGCTCCCAATGAGATCCCATACTTGGTGTCGCCATTCTTTCGGTACAACAACTTATTATACTATTCAGCACCATCCCATCCAGACGTGCGGCTTTCCCTGGTATGTTTTTTCTCATAAGTCGCGCGCGGTAACTCATGAACTTGTAACAGGCAAAAGATGTTGCTCGAGGTCTTCATCACCTCCACATCAACAAGGTTGTACACGGTGACCTCAAACCTGTAAGTTGTTAAGTGTTCGCCATGTTGCTTCAATCGCTGATCGTCTGGGATGCCATATAGGAAAACGTGATGGTTTCCGACAGCGGGCGCGCTCAGATCATTGACTTTGGTGTCTCTGTGATCTCTGATCTGCAGGGATTCACAACCAGTATTAGCTGGAACACCCGGCATACTGCGCCGGAGTTAATGCCACTAGGCGAGCCCCTGTCAAGCCCAAAGCCAACCATGCAGTGCGACATATTTAGCTTGGGAATTCTTTTCTTGCAGGTAAGTGATTGCGTCTCAGGCATAACAAGCCATACAATACTAACTAATTGCTTCAATTTCTAGCTCTTCGATGGTCGCGCAGACTGCCTTCCTTACAACCACTTCCCACTGAGCAATCCCCGCGATCCCACCGATAGCCACTTGATTCGGGCCATCCACAATGGTGACCGGCCACGTCGTGAATACTATAACTTTGGACATCAAATACACCGGTGGGCTCTCATCGAGAGTTGTTGGGCCACGCATCCGCGCTGCCGCCCCACCATTGATCACGTTCGCAGGATGCTGGAGTAAGCTCGGGTACAGCGGATCCTTCACCGTGCCTTTGGGCCATGACGTTTTACCTATCATAGATACCCCCTTCACTCATCCGCACTTCCTTCACTAGGATCACTTGCGACGCAGGACTCTTTCGCAAATATACCAATTCTGTCCAAATCATGTCCCGCACAATACCGTTATCAATACACCTTGTTCCAAAATTTGCGAATTCGAATTTCCGGATGTGTGTCGTAGCACTTCTCTGCTTCGAGGCAGAATATTCGAGCATTGGCTCGGAGGCCCATCAACCATACAAATGACTGCTAGCGAAATCTGCAAAGATCCCATAGTTCCTTTCGAACCTTGCGTGCATCGAAGTGTACTTAGTTTAGTATCATCGCTCCCTGGCACTCAGCAGTTTGGTCTGTAGAGCTCGAAAAAAAATCTGACCGTTGAATAGGCTTATAGTGGGACGCCTCACCAGATGCCCGGAGATGTAACGAAACTTAAAGTATCCAAATGACATGCCTGTCCAGGGGCTCGAGCATAATCTGAAAGCATTACCACCATGAAAGGTCCGTCACGGTCAAACGTGGAAGGCTGAGGTATGGTGGCGGGCATCGAACATATTACGTACGCCACGTTGCAGAATATATGACAGCGGCTGCTCTCATCCGCCACCATCATCGTATCCGACAATAACAGGTATCTGAAAAACTTACTTATATTTATCTGCCGCTCCCTTCTTGATCTACGCCTAGGCAAAACAAGAGCTCAAGAGCTTGCTCATATGGCTGATAGGGGACTTATCCCTGCTGCAACATCCTCGTCCCAAAACATGCTCCCGACCAACACCTTTGTTTCATTAAAAGCTGCATCAGGGCGGCAACCACAGCATCCCGCTTGAAGCTTTGACGTGTATCAGGACACCGCCTCAGATACTAGGATGTCCTCTGAAATGATTACTTAGTAGCAGTCTATGTCCAAAAGCAATCACGGTTGCTACTGGCGACCCTGCGCTGTATCACAACCTGCTGTGGCACGGCGGCATCCATCGTACACGCTGACAGCATCCCGCTCCAAAGCCTACTATAGGAGAGAATCCTTGAAATGGGCATCGAGTCGCCCTCCGCGCGGTGCATATATTGGGGCCAGGTACCGTATACTTAAACCGCAGTACCATTGGACCGCATTACAGCAACTTAACGCCTCTCCTCTCAAATATGACAAGCCAAACTCACAGCCAGAGTCAAGCTAGCTCCCAATCGGAATATAACCATATTTCGGCCCCAGTCAATTATCTTCGTATCCGTGCTACTGGAAAGGCCGTCGACAGCGGAGGCACACTCGCCAAACTTGTGAGTAACTCCCCGCCCAATCTGGCTCCTGCTCAAATCTTTTGATCAAAACCAACAGGATATCACTGGGAAAGTTCATTTTACGAAAGATTCTCGCAGCTTCCTTGGTGAAGGCAGCGCAGGCCAAGTCTATAAGGGTGTATACACCAGTGGCAACGGTCAGCAGAGACCCGTGAGTGTCTTATACGTAGTAATTCATATACTATATCTAACAGAATTTTGGTTTTATAGATTGCCGTAAAATGTCTCTTGTGTGATCCACAACAGAAGGCGAAAGTCGAAGAGGTGAGCACCACTTGAATTTTTTTCACTTTGTGATGGACGGCTCATGGCCCTATTCTCCCAGCGCTTGCATCGAGAGATCGTTACATGGAAGACTGTTTCTATGCACAAGAACGTCGCTGATCTCCTGGGCATATGTCGAACCCGCAACAACCCCCCTTGTCTGGTATTGCCCCTCTTCCAGCACAACAATTTTCTGCAATTTACATCTGCACATCCAGATATGCGGCTTGCTTTGGTAAGCAAAGACATACCACTGACCTGCCTCACAGACTGATTTATAGTGTACGCCAGGCTAAAGACGTACTCAGAGCGGTCGATCACCTGCACGGCAACGGTGTGATCCACGGAGACATCAAACCCGAAAATATCATGATCTCAAACGACGGACACGCTCAGATTATGGATTTCGGCGTATCTGTAATTCCAGAGCTGCAGGGATTCACCACTACCACGAACTGGAACGCGCGGTACTCCGCTCCCGAGTTGCTCCCCATCGACGACTCTCCACCGCCCAAACCAACGAAAGCGAGTGACATCTTCAGCTTGGGAATTCTTCTCCTGCAGCTCTTCGACGGCCGCGGGAAGTGTGTACCATACGCACACCTCCGAGTCCATCAAATACATGGCCAACAAGAGTACCACGTAATTCGTGCTATCCACGAGGGGGACAGGCCACGACGAGAAGACTATGATTTCGATCATCAAGATGACCGGTGGACTCTCATCAAATGGTGTTGGGCTCACAATCCTGTTTCTCGTCCAACCATCCAGCAGATGCGGACAGGGTTGGCTTAAATGGATTGCGACTAGTAACTATGACGGCCTCTCATGATGATGCTCATGCTTATAATAATACCAGGCTATGTATCCTCTTGGCTATTAGATCTTCGGACAACCTAGGCAGCATGTCACTTATGCATATATAATTATTATATCTAATATATACTACGTATGGCATCAGCTAGTATCTTACTCTACATGTTCGTGCATTAAAAGTGATCCATTCGGAAATTGTCTATATCAACGGCTCGGATGTCATTGTCAGCTAACTTGAAGAGCCTAAGACTGAGCGGAAATTCATTTTACGATGATCACAAAACGCGCTGAATCCTATCAAGAAACCACAAATATTAATAGCTCTATATGAAGTCCATGCTACTGTCGCCAGCCTGAGGCTTGAAGGTTGAAATCTTAAATTGTGATAAGGATAACGGGGTTGGGGCTGTGTGGTGAAAGGGAAAGAAGGAGAGTGTCAGCCCCCTCTAGGGCACCTAATAGAATCACCCTTGATAGCATTTCTGAACGTTACACATTATATATAATCCAATGTAACGCCGGTTCCGGCAACGCCCACTACCTCTTACGTATCAATGATCCAATGCTCTGTCCCTGTATCAGCACGTAGTATTAGATGTAGGCATTTTACAAATTACAATGTATAGTTACGATTGAATGTTACGAATAATGAAGATGTCCAAGGTTTTATACATTCACTGATTATTCTCTTGGAATCAAAATCAAGATTTCCCTTGTCAAAGCCCAGTAACCGCGAATAACAGCCGATGTTCTCAAATCTCAACTGAGATCATTCGCCCGTCTTTGTGAATTGAAGTTTGAAATGCGCTCCTCATCGCGATTAGACTGTGTCAGGACAGGTTAGGGTTTGAGCTCGAGCTTGTGAAGCTGAACGGTCGTTGAGTGATATATAGCTGAAGTGCCTCTGGAATCCAAGTTTCTTATCCCATCTACGTAGCTTTTTCAAAGACATGGTGATGATGCTGTTACCTGAAGCGAGGAAGCTAGCGACATCCACAAGTGTTCGTCGGACATTCCCGTTGTAGTAGTCATGTGATTTATTACAAGACCGGATGCTTTATACTTCTGCTCTCACCGATCGAGTGACTCTACTTCCCTCCCCCTCCCCTCCCCTTCCCCTCCGCTTTTCAGAAGGCCAATCTCAACATCTATTCAAAGCCACAAGTCAAATAAGATCTGCGCGGTTCGCCTCTGTAAACCATCTATCTAGGTCACAACATATCAATAGTGACCTCAATCGTCAGCGAGTTCGCATTGGCACTCGGTCCCATCCAGTTCTTGGTCTTTACTAGAGCCCCCTCGCGTCAAACTTGTTTTCGGCACTGGCGCACTTTCGAATCAAAAGGTTTTTCTTGCGATATAACCTAGCTACAGATGGCTGAATCCTAACATGTCAGTTATCCTCAGTCGCTGAGAGGGCATAAGAGGCGAAAGCAAATGGGAAAGACTTTATTTTTCGGCACCTCTTCTAGACGAAGGTATTCATGTTCCAACTTCCCATCCGCTTGTGGAATTTGACGAACACATCTTGTTCTACATTCTCTCCTCCGAGGGCGAATCGCCCGTGCTTCCTCCATCTTTAACTGCGATGTGTTTATTTGTTCAAAACCGAGTAAAACTTCTAAAGCAATGCCAAGATGGCTCTCTTTCTCATCTTTTGAGATAGAGTTTATTTCCTTTCTTTTTACCTCCCATCGCTATTGGCAGAAATCTTACGTTTCTTTTTAAGACCATCTTCAGGAGTGTCCTCTGTATGTCGAGAGCGCTTGGATGATGGAAAGACACTTGAAGAATCCTGTTGAATGCGTGAAAGGGCTATACTCAAAGCTCTTTCGTCATTCATATGGGGAACCCCGCCTCTTGGGTCGTTAGGTACGCCTTCTTGTGTTTGCTTTGTTCGCCAATCCTTACCAACCGTCTTAAGGACCTGCAACGATCTTTTTCTGTCCTCCTCACTTCCGTAGACCACAATAGTTTCATGATCAAGGACAGACAATCTTCGCATCTCACGTCGCGTTTGTTCTGAAGGTCTCGCTTGTATCTTGCTTTTATTAAAAGGCCTCAAGATCAGCAACCCTTCTAATGAAGTCACCCTCGAAATCATAACATATGGCGCTTCTGTGCCACTACATCCTCGGAGGTCTACGATAGCATGTGATAGAGTTTGTCCTTGAGCTTTATGACATGTCATCGCAAAAGCTGGCACGACGGGAATCTGCGTTCTTTCTATCATGCATGTCTTTTTCGAGTGAGGATGAGAAAACTTTAACTTGATGGTATCCTCTAACGCCACTACATGATTATTAGGAAGACCGGGAAGTTCATCTCCCGTTACGCTATCGGATTCAACAACACATGATATGGCGTGTCGCCTTCCAGCCTCATCCACCTTGTACCTTATCTGTTTCAGGATTCCCTTGCATCCATTGACCACTCCCGAGTCTACATCGAAATTGTGCCCTATCATCACAGGCATCCCAATGACCATAGGAATCCGACCCAATCGCTGCTTGGTAGTTCCCGAATGATATCCCTGCAGATGACGTATAAGATTCTCATCTTTAAGATCCTGGCCATCCCATCTATCAGCGGCATAATACCAATGACATTCTTGATTAGTTCTCCGGGCGAAGGTAAAGGCAGCTTTCTCGTTGATAGCGTCCTTGACATCATTATCTGAAACTAGGATAGGTGCATTTGACCAAATCTCGTCCTCAAGATCTGGCTTAACTTTGGAAATCAGTCGATCGCTGAGATAGATGTAATCATCGTCAGTGCACCTCCCTTCTCTTAAACGAGATAACATGTTAATGAATCGTTCGGTTCCAGGACCACTCTGCCTCATAATCTTACGCAAAATCACTACTACTTGCACAGAAAGCCATAGAAGTTTTCCGAAGACATCATTTTGGCCGGAAATAGTACTTACTGTGGACGGATCGATATAGCTATAGACTCGCTTCGCCGCGATAGGACCCAATTGAGCGAAATCACCAGCAAATATCACATTTACCCCTCCGAAAGGCAAGTCATTTCCTTTTGCCTCTGTTAACGCCTCATTAATTTTATACATTAGCTGGCACCCAACCATAGAAACCTCGTCTACAAAGAGATAATCCACTCCTTGCCACATGGATATTAAATCTCTTTTTCTTTTGTCAGTATTTACTCTATCGTTCCTGCGAGAACCTCCTAAACACAAAGCAGCGTGCAACGTCATTCCCGATATATTTTTTGCTGCGATTCCCGTAAAAGATGACAGCCTAAACCTGCGAGACTCATTTCGCTTCTCAAAAAACTCCTTGAGGGTCTCTATCACACGCGACTTCCCAGTTCCCCCAGGTCCGCCAATATACATTCTAAGTTGCTCCGTTTTTTTCTGCAAGCTATGTTCAGCGATTATACGGAACGCTCGAGCCTGCTCTACATTCAAACCCTTCTCCTCTATTATCCGATCTATATCGACTGAAGGCTCTGATCCTTGTTGATACAAGCCTTCTAGAATGGATGGATCGCGCCCTGTGTTTGTTTTAAGTGGAAGAAACGAAGACATATTTCGGATGGAGGGTTCACGAGCACTTGGTTCTGAACCCAATTCTTCGGTTACATCTCGGGATTCTGATACAAATGCTGTATTCTTTTTCCAAGCCTCCCTCTTCATTTCGTAAGTTTTGCGCCAAACGTTCTCAATCGCTTCAGTTTGTTCTGAAATATCTTGCAAAGGTTCTGATATCCCTGCGGTTTCAACTTTCCGCGTTCTACGACTTCCAAATATCCCCAATCTCTCTGCTTCATGAATACATTCGGCCACCACACGACGATCCCGAGTATGCCATTCTGACCTGGCTTCCACTATATCTTCCAGATGTTTTAAGAGAGCGTCTTCACTAGCATCTCCCATCATGTCTAAATCTTGCTCATGAGCGGATAAGGCCATTTTGTATGGCATGTGACGGTTGATAACTGCCCGTTTCTGTCTACTAGCAAAATAATCATCCCTACTGTCCCTACATTCGTGAAGCAGCTGCATATTTTCCATAATCTTCAAGTGATCGATAGCACAGTCTTTCTTAAATTCTTCAAATGACTGAGACCACGTTTGGCCAGGGTTTTTTAGGTCCCCAACATGTCTCCAAGGTTTGAACAGGATCAGCATCAATCTGCCGTATTTCTCTTTCATTTTTTCATTTTGTCGCCGAGGAATTCCAGGCCCTATAGGCACTGGTACAAACCTATTTGAAGATTTCACCATTCTTAATATGTGCGTCTTCGATTCCTTATGACCTGCCATCAAATTAAATCTAGGCCTACTATGGTCATTGCTTTTCAGCATATCAGACAGATCTATGTCAAATTCAGCTGCAGCTTCGAGAGCGTCGACGTATTCGCTTTCGCCGTCGTGAAATTCTTCAACCGTCCTTTCCTGAGTTATCTCTTTTTGAAATTCGTGGTCTGCGTTTACAGAAGCCTCATTGTTACCGTTTAGCAATTTCCTTGCCTTTTCTCTCAACAAGCTCGTATCATGAGCCATTGATATCTTCGAAATCCTGGCCACAAATTCCCATACACAAATTGATTCGAGAGCTTTATCTCGCTGCTGATAATCAGCCACCTGACTTACTAGTGCAACCAATTCACCTGTGCGTGGATTTACTCTTATGCTAACGTCTTCATCTCCATCAGCTTCAGTATCACCATGGATATCGCCATAAGCGTCACTGTTTACATCCTCCATCAAAACAAGACCATCTTCAGAAATATCTGTCGTTCCTTCCATCTCTCCTTCGACTTGAGACTCGATTGCGCTAAGTGGGCCTGCTACCGACATCTCTTCGCCTGCATTCGTGTTATGCTCTGGGTAGCACTCGGGGCTGGGGAGCTCTTTATTGATAAAATTCTCAAAGCTCGTCCAGTACAAATTCCGAAACTGATGACTGGCGAAATGATCTTCCAAACCTAACAAATAACTGCTAACGATCTGTCCAGATAGCTCTTGCTTAGATATGATAGCCATAGCGCAACACTGCACAAGCCTTTTCGCATGAATCATCAAATCATCATCAGCGGGATTGAACTCTCCAAGCTTTTTGACCGCCAGTTCCAGAGCCGCAAAAGCCACGTGAGCCTTCAGTTCGGTTTTGGTTATGTAATCGGTTATGTAATAAAGAACGGCCTTCGCGGATGCTCCTGATCCAATGAACTTGATATCCATATTACATCTAACTGCCTCCAATATCGTGCTATTGAAATCATTCACCATTCCATTTAACCTACGATAGCATATTTCTCCAGTGGCTGTATCTATCGTCGTATGCTCGCATACGTTTTTCTCATCCAAATCGAAACGACATCGTCTCGGCTCAAAAGGCTTCAAATACTTCCAGCAAGTCTTGGTATGCTTGTGAACTTGGCAATCTTTGACAAGTTGCCGCAAATCTAGTCGTCGTCGAAGCTCTTGATCATTTGATTCGTTTAACGGCACTCCACGAACGGAAGAAGCGTGAGCTACCCGATGGCCTTTGCTCGAATTTTCAACGAAAGTCCCAGGTCCGTAATTGCTAATCATGTGGTCAAGATATTCAATCAATTTCTTGCTAAAATCGGAATCCTCTTCTGTAGAAACTTTTCTCTTGATTTCGTCTGGGTTTAGCGCACCTTCGAGCCAAACAAGCATATGGCAATGCAAGGATCCCCTATTCTGTGATTCGACACATCCATAGTACGCCTTCACCACACCTAATACTCCTCCTTTAGTGTCTCTCTGCTTCGGGTCAAATCCCAATAATGCTGAAATGAACGACTTCATGACAATATTGAAGAATCTGGCGCCTATAACCGGATTGCGAGCTATCAGTATGGATTGAGATTTTTCCGAAACTTCATTGGGCAGAATACTATCAATATCTATCTGTGAACCAGCCAAAAATCTAACTATCGGGCTTAATGTGTCCGCCGGATTGATAGTGATGAAGAAACTGGGCATTCCCTTGTCCATCATCATTCCTCGTATCTCGTTTCGCATCACCGTTTTTGACGCTGCTGATCCAGGAACGTGTGAACATGCTAGCTTTGTTTCCCTCATGAGGGATAACACTTTCCTCTCCGCTTCGTTGTTGTAAGTCCTAAAATCTCCTCCAGCTATTCTTTTGCTTACAGCTCCGATAGCCTCTGCCGTGACACTTGCAAACCCCTTGGCAGCATTTTCAAAAGCTGACCGCTTGACTTTTAAATTGGTACGCAGCAATAGTGTCCTCCTCTGCATAATATTAAACGCTACGAATTGGAATGAATAATGCTCTTGAAATCGCCGATCTTTCAAACTGAGCAGATGCTTTACATGCCTCTGAAAAGATATCTTAGGTGATCTACGCAGGTCCTCAAACCCTCCCAGTCCATAGGGAAACAAGGTAGGATATACCATAGGGAAAAGATTCGGTCGATCGTACTCTGAACAAGGTATGGGATCGTGAGGTATTTCCAATGACCTTCCTCCATCTTTTTTGATATGCCTCATCGCAGCGGCTTTAAGTTCATTTGAAGGTGCGTTGGCGTCTACGTCCATTACCACTACACTGTTAAAAATTTCTTCTTGATCCATTCCTCGAATATCTTGCGCCGAAAAAACAGAATCCACCCCAACGCTCGGTGTGTAACCAGAAGTCAAAACACTGGTAGATTCGCTGGGCATCATATGATCAACTTGAACTGGCAATACCTGTCTTTCAGCAAGTCCGTCGAGGAGACCATGATTAAGGACTACATCTTTATATAAAGGATTATGCAGTTTCAACCATTGTAAAGCTGCCCGAACCTTCTCTCGGCGAACAATTAAAGGTGTGGCTTTTTCCTCAATCCATTCTTTTGTAGGAGGTTCTGACCCTGTAAACATCACACATATAGGCGTAATAATATCATCCATAGATGGAGGCAACAACTGGGCAATTTTTGAAGGTCTTTGCGGAAATATTATTACATGACCCCTCATACCTCGCTGGGACCAAGGTAGCTGGAGATCGTTATCTTCTTTGAGGTGAACTACGATACAGTTCGCTCGGCATAAAGAAATCATTGCCTCTTCGACAATTGTGAGTGACTTTAGTTCCTCGGGTACAGGGCCCAAAAATGTGAAATTGGCTAACGCCAATGCTGGCATTTTTGCGCTCTCAATGGCATGTTTACAGGAAGGACATACGAGCACAGTGCAACAGCCGTCATTGTTTCGTTTCACTCCTTCAGGACTCAACAGCAGACCGCCAAGTTCACCTTCTTCAAAAGGCATAGGTGGCGCAAAGCAACATTCGTCCAACCATTTGATACCTCTGTTCTCATTTTCTTCATTATCATCTGGTCGCCGCAATATCTGCAACTTCGGATCACTTGGAGAAAGTGCAGTCATTCCATTCGACAAGCATTCTTCGGCGCATACAGCACAAGTTTCGCTCGCGAGCGAAAAACTAGATGTGAGATCTTTATATTTCTGTATGAGTTTATCATTGAACTCCGCAGAAGGAATGGCTGGCCACAATTGTACATCATTCGGTTTTCTCTCGCCTTCGGAAACTTGCTTTCCCTTAGCTATACGATCAATATATCTCTTCAATATGCTGCGCATCTTCCTAACACCATCACGTTCATCGTAAGGAATCCCGTGTAAAGTAAGCAAACGTCTCAATGGCACAGCACTCAAACTGCGTTGCAGAGACCGAAGAATAGTAATTTGGAGATTTCTCGAATCCTCATCGCAAGCTGTTAAGCTGCTTGTTCGAACAAATTGGTTCTTTTCAATGACCCTTTCACAACCGCGTCCAGCTCCCGGTTGAGCACAAAGACCGCTAGATATATGAGATTCAATAGCCGAGCGTATATCGTTCTTGGAAGCTTCAGGATGCAAAGAAATATTATGAAGAGCAGCCACAGCGACGAGTACAGGTTTTGTCATTCCAGATGACATCTCTGAGAGATCATAGCATAAAGGGGAATCGCCGAGTTCTAAAGATGTCAGATGTTGAAGCAGCGCTTTCCTCAATGCTACGATCTTGGCATGCGCACGACCACTTTTTAGATTCACCCTGATATTCAAGGCTTTTGATAGTAAATCAAGCCGATACAAGCTCATGATTTCAGGAGACGCATCAAGGACAAGGCGTATGATATGAGCGGATAATGATTCGGCAGATTCAAAGCCATTTGAAATGTGCCGGCAGGCTGTGAGATCTGGATAATTCCCAGTCTCGCATCCCTGGCATTGTAGATAACAACTTCCCGTCACCAAATGTCTCAGCACAGCAAAACGACACTCATCAGTCGTTAATAATCTCGTCGGCAAGCCATGTATAATGGCAAGCTTGCAAACGGCATTCCCATCGGAAGAAAAAACACTGGTGGCAACGCCATTTCCCCCGTTTGTAATGATATTTCGTTCTATAAACCGCGACCCATATGGTTCCTCAGTCATTTCCAAGTCTCTCACCTCTTGGTATTCCATATCTTCGCAGCTGTGATGTTCGCTACCCGAGATATGGGTAGACGAAGGATGCGAACCGGACGTTTTTGGAGTGTTGTTGTCTTCTTTTTTCCCCACGATCATCGCGAAAACAGTGACATGCGACAGTTACCGAGGCAGAAGGGGGGCGACACGACAATTGGAGGGGATGACAAAGTCAGAATTGTAAGACATAGACTTCCAAAAGATTGCGTACTTGTTGATGTGATGTGCAAAATTCTTGAAGAAGGTCCCGGATCCGTAGAATCCGATTTATGAGCCCCAAGGGCATCAGACATTTGGATGTCAATGAACCCATCGTCTCTGCCATCGGGCACGACCTGGAACTGTTCAATTGCACCATACCTCTCGGATGGTACTTCTATACAAAGGAGATTTCAGTCACAAGACAGAAAACTAAGTCAGTACTGGGTAGTAAAAGTGGTAGAGCAGGTCATTACGCTGATCAGGCTCGAACATTGGAAAATCAGGGTCACAGGTCATCTGTGAACCTGATGGTTCGAGAATGAATCTATAATCACCGCCCAAGGTATCCTTAGGCGTATAGACATCAATGTCGTCGATTTCTTCGACCGAAGGACGTGGGTAGGACATTTTGCAGTGAAGGGCAGAAAATTGATTGCAGGAGCAGTTCGATGATCTTGTTTATATAGCTTGTAATCGTAAGAGTTGTCAGCATACCGTTCTGTATCCCAGACAAATAGGAATACTCTTATTAGGCACCACTTTCCGACTATGAGCGATGACATACTGGTTGCATGATCAGAAAGACGTATAGATCTAGATTGCGATGACGCCTCCCTGAATTCCGCGAGATCTAATCTAAAATTAACGACGGTACTCAGATCTATCAAGTACGTCATCGTCAACGTTAGAGATTGTGACGCTATGAATTGCTATACTTTGCCGCACACCAGATGAACGCAGGGCTTGGTGGTAATGGCAGATGTGCGAATCACGACAACCCTAGGAACGACATATTAAGATGAGGTAGAAAATGGGAGGGTATTACAGTTGTGGCAAATTGTTGATAAAGTAGCGCGGATTACATCATAACCTGTCCAAGCGAGAGCACATCTCTCACTGTAGATGGGCTATCCCTGTCAAATCATCATGCCCCGCCAGTATATGCAGCTAGTACAGCGAGAAGCCGAAAAGCAGATAGCGCCGTCGTAAAGTTGCGCAGGATAAGGATCTGTTCGTTAGTCTGCGTCAAACTACGCGGCCGCTGATTGAAGCTGTTACAGGAATATTTGAAGTGCTTGATTCTCTCATCGGAGCACATTGTCAGTCCCGACCGCCTTGAGGAACGTTGCATGCCACTGTCTGCGCTTCGCCACTTCGCCACTTCACTGTTGTGTGCCTGGACTGTGATGGCGAACTCATGGGCTCGTGAGCATCGTTCTGGGAGGTATCTGTGGGGAACAGGATCAATTGAGGAACACGGGAGTGGAAAACGCACTCCCTAGAATAGATGAGTTTACGATGCAATTCAGCTATGCTCCGCATCTGAACTGTCCTCTCCCACTGGCCCTTGCCATCCCTTGCGTGCTTTTTACCTCGTCCTCCATTGCCGCGTTTAGAGAAGGCGGTGATACCTTTCATTCAAATCAACCTGCTGGCACGAAAACTCGTCCAGTTAGCTAACATCCACGGGTAAGCGGTTTATAAATGACTCGATGCAGCTTGTCATTGTTGATGACAAGTTCATCTGGTCAAATTCCATCTGTGCGGCGGACTGTACGCGCACGACCTCGGCACTCTCCATTGATAGCGAGAACATAATGCCGTTCGCAGACGCCGAGACGAAGAAGACGCCAATTAGGATCAGGCATACCTCCTCAGTGCGTAGTGCCTCTCTAGCCAAATACGTGAGTTTACTCCACGCAATATGAGAACACTCACCAATCCACGCACTAGTCTTGTACCTGTAGATTTGGAGATATCCTTCCCTAGTGTGCATTTGCCTCATCTTATGAGAGCGTCAGAAGCACGCGTACCCTCGAAAGTAACCATCTGTAGAAATATGAAACCAAGGAACGCAGCAATGGGACAGGTAATGGGTGGTTGATCTAAATGGCGAGCACCAGGCATAGGTTATAGGAGCCACTGCGAAAGGTATGCCAGGAAGGTCTCTGCGAGATCAGCAAGCGGGGTACCTGTGGAGCTGGGTTCTGAAAAAATCATGGAAACGGGAGGTGTTTTTAGTCCACCAGATCAGAGGGAGGTGGTTACCAATAACCGATAGTATATGACAATGATGCGATTAGAAGAAGAACGAGCAGCCTGAATTGGCCCTGACCTGGGTTTGCATGAAATGTGGTGATAAGAAACAAAGAACTCGCAGAGAGACTCACTATTACTGAAGGTTGAAAGGAACGCGGTTAACGTTCAAGCATTAGTTACCCTAAAGCATCGAAGATAAGAACTCAGCCTGAGCTCAATCTGGGGAATAAAGAGCAGACATGAGACCTGTCGGACATCGATGAGCCGACGAGCTTCAAATGGAAGTCTTTACAGACAATGCATCAAAGGATCAAGAGCGACTCAGAGATAGTGGACTTTCTGACGCTTGACGGAAGAGTCCCTTTTCCAACTCCGTTCACTGGTTGATAGCAAGCAAATAGCCATCTCCCTGTTCCTCTTCTCGGCAATTTTTTTATTACATTACTAAGTATTATACTCTATGTATCCAAGGCAGTTTAAGCGATTCTATATCTGTATGCGTTATCCGTCAGTGAGTCTTTTCTTGATGCAAGAGCTCAGCAAAGGTCAACTTTTTGAAACTCCGCACTGTGACCGGCGAATCGCCTCCACGATCACTTTATCCTCTACCTGCATCGACAAATACCAGTGTTTTTGCGTTCCCTCATGTCTGGTGATCCTGAAACGAACGTGCTACACCATTTGCCTACTCTCGGCGTGCAGAATTCTCTAATGTCTTCGGAAGCTAAGGATATCGAAGACATCCTAAAGATCATGCTGGGCCAATTCCTTCAGCTTGTCTTCACAACACCGGCACCGCACTCACATACTAGGCAGTCCCAGACACAGATACTAAAGGTGAAAAACTTCCTGCAGGGCAAAAGCGATGTCAAGATCGATCGATCGTTGTCTTGAGCTATGAGAGTCGCTATAGCGCACTGTTACCTGTACGAGACTCAGTCAACCGTCCGGCGAGCTAGGCGAAGCATCCAAAGGAGGAGGACTTGGCTAAGTAGAGGATGGAGCAGTGGGCCCTTCGAGTTGTGGAGGAGATGGTCAATCGCGAGGCAGCGGTAGTCTCGTCGTGGGCGGGGGGACTCCATCTGGCAAACACAAATTCAACGACTGACCCCCTTTGAGCGAAGGTTTACAGCCTGCAACATGTCAGATTTTTCAGAAGAGATAATACAATTACAAACGCCTCAGGTCGATTTCGAGGCAATTCGTTGGCTGCATGACAATGTTGACCATCTCCCTCTTCACAATGGCCGGAAACTGGTCATCGAGTTACTTCATTCGCCTCATTCCTCATGCGGTACTTGGACATGGCGAGGATTTCAAAGGCAATATCTGCACAACGTGAAGAGGAGAAGTTATTTCTCCATAGGGTCCCGGGGTTGAGCCAGGTACAAGAATGGGATGGGAAGGAATCATCCACGAGTCATCACTCGACTCTTGTCAGTTAGGTGGAAGCCAAGTGAAGTCCCCAATTTCAGGTTATCCAGGTGACAATCTAATTGACATGTCTATAAACAGCTATCCCATCGCCTTGAAAGAAATTGTAAGTCAGGAGGTTTAGAAGCAGCTTCACACCGGAACTTAATCGCAAAACCGGTCCAAGGGACATACCCGTGATAGTGACGACTATCGGCTGGGCGAAAGTCCTTGCAACCCTCGTCATCTGGTGAAAAAAACAGTGATACCTCTCCACCATATGACTCTTGCATGAGTATGTCCAATATTTTTGATGAGAAACGTTGTCGAATGGTACAGCTTATGCCTGGATATGCACAAAAAAAATGCATCCATAGATGTCAAGAATCAGGCAATTTTCAAGGAAAAGTAGATGATGATATCTAGATTTCTGATCTAAGCGATAGCGAGACACGAGCGCTCGCTAAGAGAGATGTCTTTGTGGCAGCGGTCCAATGCGGAAATTCGACACTTGACGCTTTCCGAAACCTGCTTGCTGGGTTTCTGCGCTATAGCGTTGCTTTTTCTTTGCCCGCCTACCCTCACCTCGACAAACGTTCTATTTCTAGGTTCTCTAGATGCCCATTCTGTCCATCTCTCCCTAACTACAAGTGCTAGCGTCAGAACTTTCTGAGACGGAGACTAATACGTAAAAGGCACCTTATTTATTGGCATCCAGCTCTTGCTCAATTCTTTCCTACTTTCGCACTCAACCACCGCATTCCTTTATATTTCGATTTTTTTTTCAAAGCCACTGTTCTCTCAATGTCCACTCGTCGCAACCACATCGTCTGGGTCCCTGTGATGTGGCGCTGTCCCCACATGATCTGCAACATAGATCAACCCCACCATGACGTCAACCTCCTAGTATTCCCCCCTCCAGACAAGGACGTCCCAGCTCTTGACCTTGCACGATTTGCGCCAACAAATAATGCATTCGTCGGTTACAATGTCTGGGCCATAGTCACCAGACCCCCAGCTCCCCTCAAGGATGGCATGCGTGTATATTTCCACGACTATGGGACAGTCACTCTTCAAGCAAGAGAGCGTGGAGGTCTTCAAGTCCCAGGCTGGGCTATGTTTGCAGGGTTGGATAGTCACGGATATGCCATAATCTCCTTGGTTATAACCCAAGATTGGGCAGCACCTCGCCCATCAGGCATCTTTAGGAGATTCAAGGAGAAGATACGACCACGTCGATCACCCCCCCTCGTAGTCCACACCTATCTATAATAGGAGTTATGGCACACACCAGCACAACAGGTACTTGCACGGTCAGTTACTGGCGATAATGTCGTCTCACTAGAAGCTGACTTTTCTCAACTACCAGTACATACACATTCGCTTCATGCCAAATATCCCCTGACTATTTTACCTGTCTGTGGGTTCAAGTTTCATCAAACAGATCAAGACAACTCACTTTCATCATCTGCCGTTTGTCCCACCCACCTGAAAATCACCTTTCGTCCCAGGTGCTTTTTAGTCAGTTCAGAGGCCTATCGAGTCCTGCAGGTGAAAAGTTCTCTAAGCCTTTGCCCATCCATGTTTTGTCATATCTTAACGCTACTGCTCCCACATGTATCACACAGCATGATTGGAGTTAATACATTTGCGGTTGATTTCCAACACTACAGATGGGCCGGATATCAGGGTATCAGTGCGCTGGTCAGAGATGCCCATCACCACATTCGAGAGTAGAATAAAATTTGCCTGCAGAATGAAGCGTGATCTAAAAGGCAGTGTGTCCTGTGAGCACCAAAAATCAAGTTTTGTTGCGGGACATGCTCTTCCTATGGAAAAACTCCAATTTAATTCAGTTGAGGCGTGTCCTGCAGGGAGAAAAGGATAGTTACTTCTTGTAGGACACACCGACAATCCCAAGGATAGTGTAGCCGCCTCATCACTCTTGTTCAATTTGTTAGGTAAATGGGTCAAACCTTTGTATCTGAGCCCCACCGCCACTGTCCCTTGTCCATAAAAAGCTTGAAAGGGTGCACAGGGTGTAGATAAATATAATTGGATGCTCTGGGCTTTTAAAAAACGGAGGGCAACAGATGGAAACTCATGCTTTCTTGTGCTAAGTGTGCACCGCCACAACTAGCACGTGATTTACTGAGTAGCTACAAAAAACCTCATTTCTGACACTTCCCACTACACTTTCTCCCCTCTAAAATTTTAAACGATGTATTGGATACCACTGGACAAATTATATGCAGCACAGTCTGTCTTACTGAAGAAAAACAATGTTGAAACTGCATTTTCAGCCTCCCACTGTTTGCGCCATCAATCTAAGTCCCTTGGGGTCTCTGGCGGAATTAGCAGCACATTGGTTCCGGGGCATGTCCCACACCATTCTAAGTCTTGCATAGCCTCTGCACGCCACTGCTGATGCCACCACAGCTATCTTTTTATCAGCATCCGACATTATTATGGTGGCATTCCTCTGCTTTGGAGCTATTCATGGTAGTACCATGTTTTTATGGTTTTCACAATGACCTGAAGTTAGTTTGGATTATTTTGACTATATCTTCCTCTCCCAGGTCATATTCATGAGAGTCTTCTTGTTTCCCATTCTAGATCTATTCATTACTTCATTTGATCGCCGTCTTCATCCTGGTTTCCAAATCTAAACGCCACTGTACTTGCAACATTTGCCATAATTCCTTTATTCCTTCTTCAAGTTAACATCTTCCCTTGTTACTAAATTCTTCTTGATCTCCATGCAGCAACAGTCCACATTATCTCTTTCTCGTCGAGGCTTCCCTCATAACCCTAGTGCACCTATAGAACTTAGGCGTCTTCAGGATCTCTCGAAGACAAGGACTCGGCCTCCATGTTCGATCATCGTCAACCATCATTGGGAATGTCCAAACCTGCACTGCAACATATCCTTTCCACACACTTTCAATGATCCTTTCACAATCCTCCCACCTCCTCCCGGCATTCCTTCTCTAATCATCGGACGATTCCACAATGATAGTTCGCCATTTCCAAATCAGAACATTTGGGTTGTGCAGTCGATACCTGCATTCTCATTAGAAACTGGAGTCATCGTCCATTTGGAGCACTTTGGAATCGTCACTTTGCTGCGTGCAATTTCTCCAAGTGATTCTTACCTGCTCTTTTCAGCCTTAAATGAAAGTGGAAACCCCTTGCTTTTGATTGCCCAAGCTACTTCAGCAGCAAAGCCATCGAAGAGTGGTGTCTTGAGAAAAGAAAATGGTCAAAATTAGTGAGTCTGCTTTTTATCATGGAACCCGTCTCTTGGACTGACCTTTTAAAGCTGGCCATTCAGTGTTTTTTTTGATCGCTTTACGAGGAGGAGAACTCATGCCACTGTTCCACCGTCATCAATGCTGGATTGACAGGTTTACTTTGGTCAGGCCTTATATTGGCCACATTGTGGTACCCTCCTTATATATTTTCGAGTCCCATTTTTGCTGTCTAATTTCTACAGTAGGTTTTTCTGCTTTCTTTGTCTGTCAAGATACCAATCTTCTATCTCTAGATCACACAATATCGGTCAATCAAAATCACAAACAAATACTATGAAAGAATATTTTTCATCAAATTTGACTCTATTACCGTTTTGTTCTCTGACTCTGATGATTGTTCTCTCCATTCCCTCTGCACCCTTCCCAAACACACTCGTTCTCTCTATTCCTTATGCTTTTTCATGTTCATTCCCATGATTACCATTTCTTCTGTATCATTTATTAACTTTCAGAGCCGTCCTTCTTTATATCTGATGTCCATGTCATTGTTTCGTTTTGTTCTTCATTTGTCGAGCTTAAAACAGAACAAACTTGAGGATTTGTTGCATCCCCAGCTTACACCTCTACCAGGGATACCTTTTTTCATTTCCACCACTTTCATATAGGATCATAAACTTGTCACTCCATTTGTAGTTCTAGCTGCATAATTGGGGGAGCTTGCCTCCCCCGAGTATCTTGGTAGGGCCTCTCAAAAAGCCTAGTGGCTATGCTAAAACCGCTTCCGGGACCAATGGTCACCCCGTGAGAATGTTGCCACCACAAGCCGGTTCCATTATCTCTGCACCACATTAGCATTTCTGCTCGCTCTCTCCTTGTTGCTTTGCGGCTTGCAACCAAATGGCTTCGTTTCTTGTGTGAGATGAGGCCAATCAAAATCATCAATAATTTCTTCGTAGTTTTTTCTGCCAAAAAACCGATGTTCACAGTCTTCAGGCCCCTTTGTATCACTTCCCTCTAAACAACCACATTTAGTGCACCGTCTTGATCAATGATTATCTACAGGACAAATGCTTGTATTGATTCCAATCTTTTTCGAAATAAGAACTATAGATACCCTTCTATTTGAATATCAAAAAAATCTAGCCGCAAAATGTTCTTATGCATATAGACACGGGTGTCTCGCTTGAGCATCTCGCTTCCAATTTGCTGGCACTGTATTCCTCTGCACATTGAATTTTTCTTTAAAAAAACCCTGTTCAATGTTCGATAATCAGTATGCAGCCTTGCACATTATAAGCTGTAACTATAGGCTCCTCCAACCCCAGGGGCCAGCCACTGAATGATATTTTCCTCAGGGATAATAGACACTTGGTGATGGAACGATAGTGGCTACATGATAGCTTGCATAGTGTGTAAATGAAATAGTGACTAATCTACCGGGGGGCTGGCGTAATATTGGTGTACATGACAGGAACACTTGTTTAGGGTATTATAATAGATTCATGCCTCTGTATAGGGATAATTTATACAGAATAAGATTTCACATTCCTTCAATGGATCAAAACCTGTCTACTCGCTCAGAGAATGGCTCTGTAAGAAACATTGTTATCCAAAATCTTTCTGATCCACCATTGGCTATAAAGGCACATTTACAAGCTGTCTGTTTTGCCACCAACTTTATTTACCTGACCCATAGACCACCCACACAGGACAGAAACGAGCGCAAGACCGTCCACAACCCCGGCATTTACCTGCTTAAACATTTCATTATAATGAATCACAGATTGTCTCAAACATCTGATAAATTTGCATTCACATATGATATTGGGTTGGCCTTGCTACGATACTCTCTCTCTCTAATTGTCCATCAGAGCATATGACACCACTTTCACATAAATGACACGCTTGACAAGCTGGGAGCAAAATGCTTTCAATTTATTTCTCTGACACGAGAGGAAATATACTGACGGCAAGCTTACAAGTGACCCATCTTGAATAACCATATTCAAAATAATGGTCCCCTGAAAACGATGTCACCGTGAATCTGTATCCAAGATTGAAAATGCAAATAGAAAAAGAAAAAGAAACCTACATCAGCCATGCGTGATCTAGACTGAACATATGCGTACTTAACCTCTCCATTTTCGTCCCAAAAGAAGACATGTTCTCTCTATCATTTTCATGAAACAAAAATCGTCAAGGAAATGACAAGGAACTTACGCGCTCTAATATTTTCCTGATAAACGCCTGAATGTAGTAGAGACCATACATAGAGATGATAGCCAAGAGCAAGGGATAGCACAAAGAAACGATTTGATTCATAGCAATGGTTTCTAGTTGTGACAAAAGGCTGAAAGATAGTAAGGGCTGTTTTGTCAAAACGGCGATTCAAAGTCTCATGCTTTTATATGAATGGTTATGTTCAATTTGGGCAGCGCAGATCATTGACATGCCATTGCAGAGTCTATGCCATGAGTAGATGTGGCAATTGAATTGCACAGACTAATGTGGCAATTCAATAGCACGGCGTCTGCAAAAGTTCTAGACCGTGAGACATTTGCTTTGATTTAGGGTCTTTGAAATAGAATGTGTCAGGAACATGAGGGCCAACTTGGACCGATGGAGTAAACGGAAGTAGATTCCACTCTCCGCTACTACCCACCCCCCCCCCTTTCCCCTCCCCCAGTTTATGGTCTCTAAAATGTGGCCTGAACCTGATAGAGATAGCACAAGTCAGGTGATTTGAATAGAAATCGTAAAAATTTGTTGCAAAAATTCATTGTAAAGAACGATGAAGCAACGACTTTGGAGTGAACACACATATTCGGTGTGGGTCATTTTCGGATTCGGTGTCTGGTCGTTTTGGTCAGTACCTATGTGAACGCATGAAGAAGGAAGTTCATGTCTCTAGGATCTTCTGCACACCACTCACGGTCGTGTCATGCACACGGGAAGTTAAGGAACGGTTCCAATACATTTTTTTCCTGGCCGCTGCAAGCATCTGTTGAATGTCTTGCCATCAGAAGCCGATCTGGCGCGCCCGTTAATTTAAGCAGAGCCACCGCATTGCCTCAGTGTCAGACAAGGGTCCAGTAAGTCAGACTTCTATAACATATGGCTAAGTATTTGTGTGGCAAAGGCCATGCTAACACAGGCCATCAGCCAGTACACTGTCACAAAAGACGTGTCGAACTAGCTTGTTCAATAACAGCATCCTCAGTTTCACAACAAAGCCTGCCGCCACCGCCGAAACCTTATCGCAATGAGCAAATCTACTCCTGGCGATGCTTCCCCGACGGCCCGTGTTGCCGCGAAGTGAAGCACCACTTCGAGTGCCACACAAATTCTCTTCTATGGGTATATCCGAATGAAGCTCTTAGTCCTAAGTTCGACTGTAAAAGCTCAGTGACTTTGAATACCTTTCACTAATGTTGATTGCTCAACTAAGTGCATGATGCGCGAATTTACACAATTTTTCCAGCTATCATTCAAGTTGTACCATAGACAGAGAGCTATCGGGTGCGTTCCACTAAGGATTCCAGATCTCAGCAACTGCAGATAAAATTGGATGACCCTACAGCTAGCCACCAGAAGAGCTTTGCGTTTTTACTCTCTGTGTATTCGTTGTCTAAAAACCAATATAAAACGATCAACATCAAATCTAGCTCGCCACAACCATCCATAACATGCAAAACAATGTCCATCGAAGTGGAGCCTATTATTCACTTCGCGGCAACACTACATACCGACGGGATAGCAAAGGACCCCTGATTATGTTACCAGAGGCCTGTCCTAGGATCCCATGTTTTTGTCTGATCGCCTAGAGGCCAACTCTTGTCCGATTCCTCTCTCAAATCACCAAAATTTGTCCGATTTCTGTCCTGACCTCGAAATAGCCCCGAGAATCGCCAAATTTCGCCAAAAATTCTTGGACAGCGCGCTGGTATGTAAAGCTCGCAAAGTAGGCATTTGAAAGGAATTGAACTCGAAACCCACCAATTCAGGGCTCAAATCGCGCCCCGCGCGCCTTCGGCGCACTTGCTGGTGCGCCGCGAGACTGTCCTGGTAGCATGGGCAAACTGTCTGATTCCTGGACAGGCCACCACTACTTGGACCTTAATTGTTCGATTTCTGGATAGGCTGTTTTTCGATTGCAGCCAAAAAATTTCCGATTTTTGGACAAGCCTCAAGGCACATAATCAATGGTCCTGATAGTAAGCACCTCTACTGGACCCGCCCCGCCCCATTTCAGAGCTTGAGGACCTTGCATGTACGACAGATTTGGTGGACTACGGATGTGCCACACCCGATCTCCTTTCACAGCAGGCTGAGAAGCATCCAATTTTGGTCAGCACGCGGAACATAGAATCTATTGAAAACATTCGTCCAGTCTCTCTATTGTTAGATTGCTACAAAGAGAGACGGTTTACGAATTTAGGCGTCGCAGAGATTGAGCGACCGTCGGCAGGAAAGTGAAGCGTCGCCAGTCGCTTCACGTTTATTACCCATATTGGGCGGCTTAGTGGCATAGTTATTTTGTGGCGTGAGACACGTAGCGCGGCTAGCTATGCATGGCCGTGGCCACATGTCCTGGTACTCAGACACTCTAGGGATTTGATGAACTTAACAGAACGGAATCCGGCCACCACGATACCGTCCCTTGAATGAAGAAGATTCAATGATTTTAAAATCTTCGTATATTTTCATGGTTATACATATACATTGCAAGAAACACTGACTGGACGGAAAATCCGCAACAGAGTACATCAGCTTTTAAGCAAATCAGTGAGATAAATCAATGAAAGCCATACAAAGACAACGAGTATAACATCCAAGTGCTAGGACTAGGACAACAACGTCGACGCCAACTCTAATCCAGGAAGAATATACATATTCCCAGGATGAGCTTTGCAGAATCTGAACGGAAAAAGGTAATGATTCAGTTTCGTGTGTTCGATACATCTCCTATCATCACCGATAGCATCAAATGAACTTACAGCTCGACGGCCTTATACACAGAAGGCCATTCTTCCACTTCATTGTTGAAACGCAAAAAACCTCCAGGTCTTCCGCGATGGCGAAAGACGACAACAGTTTTAGAAGTGTAAGAACGATCGTAGAACAGGATGAATCGCGAGTTACGTGCAATGGGGTTTTCGAAATCATATGAAGGAACATCGATCCTGGTAGAGTTCGCATTTTCAAAGCATTCGCCTAGAAGTGGCACATAGGTCGAACGCTGAGTAGTTCCGACGACATATCGAAAAGCCTGAAACTCGCAGCATTCATATCGAGTTCCACGAAAGAAAACCCATGCGTTTACTGCTACGATCTAAAGTTCATTTTACATTCAAAACTGAGCGAAACAGGCTCGAATTTTCTCAAACTTACCTCGGTAGCAGCAAGAGACTGCTGCAAAGTCGGAGAGGCCAATCTTGGTCTGAGCGCCGTGCAGAAATGATATCTATCATGTCACAGATCAATCCAAACCGCTTATTTGAGCTCAATTTGCAAGAAGCGATATAACTCACCCCTCCCAAATAGCATGAGCCTCATGCAAATAAGTCACCTCGTCAAAATCCTGATACGCAGTGACCCCAGTTCGAGCGGCATCGTTCATCAACCTCAAAATCATCCATTGTAAATCTCCCGCTGATGGAAGGCTTTCCCCAGGTCTAAAGAACAGATGATACGTCCCTGAGGCAGTTCTGACCACCATGTCTTCGACGCGAGGTATTGAACCGAACTGTTCGCCAGTGAACATGGGCAATGATATACCACCATCTATGTGGTGCGTGGCAATTTGGCAAATTGAGATCTTCTTGGAGCTATCAGCAAATCCCATACAGCACTGAACATACGAGTACTGCAAATTTCATCAAAGATAGTAAAATAGTTTATTATATAGTGACATTCTCACCGTCAATGCCATGATGACCAGAGTTTCATGTACGGTGCGACGAACGAGTGTACCAGAGCAATTCATAGACCATGATATTGATTCACGAGGTTACAAGTTACTGAAGCCGCCCAATTCAATGAGCACGCTCTCCAAGTCAAGCACGTCGTCCTCGGTGATATTCGTAAATCCGAAAGATTGACGAGCATGACGAATGACTAGAACATTCCCTTTCCATCTAGACCAAGTCCTTTGATTCAGGGAGAGAGAAGGTTCTATCGCGGCCCGGCCAACGATAACAGTGTAGACGCGGAAGGCAGTGCTGTTATGCCTGATACACAGATCTCTCGTTTCCCAGGGAGGTTCAATTGAACCTGAAATGTTAAGGTCGATGAATCTCTCAGTCTCTGAAGACAGTATTCTGCATGAGACTTCAACGGTTTTTGGAACAGTCGATTTTGCGTCAAAATGAGCTATTTTCAACTGCGCAGGAACGTTGATATCGCGAATCTGTCGGTTTCAGAAAAAGACACGAGTAGTCAGTGCCACTTGTCCCTAGGTTAATGCATGTGACATACTAACGGAGCTTTGAAGGTTAAAGTCGACGTCCATTCCAGGGGACAGTCGACTGTGGTCGCGACACATCTTCTGATAGATAAGTCAAAGCTACGTCTCGTTCCACAGCACTTACAGTCGAAGCCCATCATTGATTACAACCTCTCGAGAATGAATTGAAGCCATTATACTCAGAGAACGATAGACGGCAGAGGGAAAGGAAGAGAGAGAGAGCACTTGTGACTCATTCCGACTTTCGGAAGCCATGACGAAAATGCCGAAAAGATCGTCAGTTCTTACGGATCTTTATGATTTCTGACGTAAAGAAACATAACATTCAGGGATGAACCATTGACTCATCAGAAAAAGTATTCTCCCCAAGACTACGCAAAGCATCATCTTGTTACCACCGACACAAGTAGCGAAGCTACGTGAAACGCAACAAATATCTGTCCTCAGGCGGTAGTTCGATTTGTGAGCCACCTGATCCCTTTAGTGAGGGCATGAGATAAATTTCTATAATCGGCGTACCATTTGATACTTCTCATGCCCAAATCTATACTCGATGATGGAAAATTCACCAATGAAGTACCGCTCTTCTGCCGCTTAAACAGAAGCATGGAACCTTTAAATGAGGTTCCCAAACGGGAGCGAATATGTTGACTTTCAGGAAGATCGCCGCTCTCCTCATAATACAAAACGAAAGATTCCAAGGTCTCCCAATCCAACAACTCGACCTTGCAGATATTGTTTGTATCGAAGAACTCGTCGATCCGGGGTAAACTAAAACCATGGACAAGATAATGTATAGTGGCAACGTCGACGTAAGCCGTCCGAGGTCCGATAAAAAAAGCTCTTATGTCACACCGCTTTGAAAAGAGCATTAGCGCTAGAATTGCAAATAATCGGTATTAGGCCGCACCTGTTTCCTTGACATGTTATCTTACTGATAAGATTTGCTCACGTCTGTTCTCTTGATCTCTCTGTATATATGCCACCTCCAACGCAAATGCCCTTTATCTCGCCCGATCAAGTCATGCCGTCATAAATTAGTGGCGTTAACCGTAAGGCGCATAAATTAGATAACTCACCTATAAGTGCCGATTCCGTAGAAATGTATTATTCACGCGATGTCGTTGAATCCATGTCTTATCTCACGTATCATGACGCAAGCACAACGGCCATCGTGACTACTCGAGTGGGTCTATGGCCACAGAACAATTCATTACATCAGTCGGCCAAAGTTCGGGACCCTGAACCCGCCACCATTCGTTTTGGGCATCAAGCTCAGTGTCATAGTTAATGATTCCTTTAACCTGAGTCTATCAATGACACATGTGTTTCATTCATTGTATTGTCCACAAACGCAAAGTTCAGAACTGCGTCATCTGCAATATTTCGGCACCCGATCACGGTCTCAGAGATCGAAGAATAAATCTCATATCCATTCGCCGAAAGATACTCTGGGACCCTGATGAGAATTTTAAGATTTACTCAGCACTTACGTCTCTTAGAATTCATGATTTGGAACTTGAAGCTGATACAAACATATCAGAATTCGGCTTTGTGAATAATTGCCGAAATGCTCACAATATCCTACTGTATTTTCCGAAAAGGATCAGCACACAGACCCAAAAATATAGGAAAGAAGTTTCACAGTGAGAGGAATCAGCGGCGGGAACCAATTTAGCACAGCAGATGATGGTAATTTTCAGCACGACACCCCATGAGAGCAAGCGGCAATGCAGCGCACGTCAAAGTAAGCTTCGTGATGGGTCGCCATGGATCTTGCGACTCTTGCCAGGTCTTCGAGCCAGTGGCATGCCGAAAGATACGCAACAATCCCAATATCGACCCCAAGTACCTGAAGCAACTCTTGAATCCATCTCATGGTAGCTAGTGAGTCAATGCTAACCATCCGCATGTCTAGCACTGCTTTAGCTCATATCTCAATCGACGGCAGTGTTCTCGAAGGTGGTGGACAACCGTTGCGCGGGTCGGCCAACTTGAGCAGGAGCATTATGAATGTCCAGGTCAGGACCTGCGTGCCGGCAACAATCACGTTGTAGGCATAGGTAAAGTAATCGCGGAGTGAGACATTTCCGGCGACGAAGGCGCCATCGAAGGCGGCCCCTGGGAGATGTTAGCTCGCAAAATGACATAGCATATCTGGGGATGACGAACCAGTATTGTTGATGAGGGCGTCAATGTGCCCTTGACTGACCCCGAGTTGCTTGAACGCCTTTTCAATGGAATCGTAGCCGGCGAGATTGACCTGAACCTTTTCGACAGTGTTGGTCGACCCTGGACATTCCTTGTGGAGTGCCTCAATCGCGAGCTTGACCTTATCCAGAGAGCATCTGTCGAGAAGGGGAAAGACTTCACGTGAAGAAAAATTTAAGGGCCTGTAACCTGAATAATTAGAAAGAAATAAAGGTATGGTCGAAGCAGTTGGACTTATTTCGAGCATCATTGAGATCCCTTAATATACACTCCCTGACATCACTGTTATCACAAATGCATCGCGATAACTATAAGAGATTAAGATCGATAGGTGACCAAATGATCTGCTCGAGTTTTGCAAATCCCAATTTTCACACTAAATGAGCTGCATTCAATCGGTGTGTGAGCTCTTGTGCATACATATGATAAACAAATCGGTTTGTCCTACGATTGTTCACCGGAACATAGTAGCCAGCCAATGTTATCGCTATCCAGGCGCCTTTTGTGATTTGTAAGAGCCTTGAGATGCGGGTATGAGACGCAGTACGTCTCGTTCACTTAACCAACTATCCCTGCAGTCTTGAGTTTCAATATCATCACTTTTTGCCTGATCAGAGCATCTTGTCATCTATAGTTCGGTAGTCGGCATTCAGTAGCACAGATAACAAACGAAACGACGCACTGATGTGCAAATCATTTAAATTGATTCGCTGTCTCTTTTATCGAAGAGACGCCTGAGATCAGGAAATTGCGCAACGAATTTCTCATCAAATCTGAACCCTAAGTTTTTTTCCTAGGTTCCATGATTATTGTGAGCAGAAATTTGACGAGTGGTGCATCACATCTCTTACGATGCAGAACGTTCTGAATCAGGCTCTCTGCCAGCAGTCATATTCACGTCTCTACAATCAGCCTCTTTAACAAATTTCCGTGGATCTGAATCAAAACAGGAACACATAGTAGGGCACGGGCGACGGTGCTCCAAAGAACTCGCACTCCAGGCTGTGCGACTCCACGGCTTCAGGACTAAGTACAGAGCAAGACTTTGTGATATGGCGAGAGGTCATGTAAAGAACATCAATGTGATCATTATGCGTTTGATTTGGAATTAGAGCTCACCATTATATCAGCCTTGATGAAGGGGGGAGAGACACCATGACCGAGATAAACAACGAGGTATAAGGAGTCAAACTTAGAAAAAATAGGAGAGGCGAGTGTATCCGCATCGTTCAGCTCTTTGTCCACACAACTTTTCGGTGATCTCGAGAGATGTCAAAGGTGGGATACATGTGGTCTCAACCTATTCAAATACCAGATAGACTCGGAAGCCCTAATTCCTGAGTGAGGGCTGTACTTCCTGGATGTTTTCGCTACCAAGTCAGACTATTAGCTCCGTTGCTTGCTCTCGACTATGTCTCTCAAGTATGAATATCTGACGCATCTCTACGCGGTCTACAGCTCTTCTTGACCTATTGCCGGCTCTCCTTCCTTTGTTGCACTGTATCTCAGAAATTGGTCATTCTAATCCTTTCGACTCGACTGGAGACGCGAAGGGATGGTGAAAAGGCGAGTTAAAGTGGGAAAATACAAGTCGAGGCTTCGAGTGAGTCGTGCAGTGCTCAACAGCTCATTCCATTCCCAACTTACATTCTGAGCAGTTGCATAGACACCTCAATCTGAACTTCTCGAGTTCGAAGAGAAGAGGAAGAGCACGGCCGCGAGCAAGGTCGTGAACCACGTCGCGGTCACCGTCGTTGTCACCGTCGTTGTCATGATCGCTGCTGGACGCTATTTCGACGCGCTGAACAACAAGCACAAGCCGACCATCGTGTACGAGCGTATGAAATCCCGGTGAGTACTTCTGGAACATAGATTACGCTTTCGCTGACTCTTGGTTTTCTAGCCAATTCGCAGCCAGCTCGACGGCGTTCGACTCGAGCACCGCGCGACTGTATGTGCCACCAGCAGGAAGAGATCGAGATGCCCACGCATGGTCACACGCCGAACCAGTACAGCGTGTAGTGGTTTCATGCGACGATGGATTTCTCCAGCGACTTTTTTTCTCCGGCCCCATACCCTCTTTACGCATGGTTTCCCGTGCACCGCACATCTACTTGTCGAACGCTTATGTATTGACCATGTATCCGTACTCCTGAGCCTAAATTCAGCCATTTTGACAGTCGGTTCTTGCCACGCGCGTCAAGCTTAAGAGTCGCAAGGTTCGCACTGCTGTTTATGGATTCAGGAGACTAACATATCGGTCTATAAAATGTGGAGATTCGAGGATTAGTGATTGGCAGAGAAGAAGAGTCGCGACTTGGGATCAGGGCCATTCCGCTCGCCCATCTCTCACAAACCGTGAGCTTCGAGGATACAATGTTCTCGAATGCCAAAGCACTCACAAACAGATAGCCTCGTGAATGCCTGCAACGGCTCCCACCTCGCTTATCATCCTCATCCTCCACAGCTGAGCCACATCATGTCGAACAGTTACCACCCCCTTATGCGCCGCCGCCGCATCCGATAGCCACTTCGCAGCCGTACCAGCCTGATCCCGGCGTGCCGTACAATTCCTACGGATCATACAATTCCTACGGGCCAGTCCCCAGTTCGGAGGGTATGACGCAGAATACAGGTCGTACGGCGTGCACATGTAAAGCTCAACACCGAGCGATATCGAGACGCTGTACCAGAAGCTATCGTTCTTCTGTCGGCGCGCCTTCTCGCTCCACCGGTAGAACTGGCCGCGCCTCGCGCTCATGGGCGCAGCGCTCGCGGTATACGTCGCGTTCTCGGTGGAGCAGGTTCGCTTTATCAAGGTGCTGCAGTCGGCTGCAACGCATTGGAGGCATAAGTAAGTGCCGCGTTCTATAGGTGTCGGGGTATGACTGAAGATCGTGCAGCATGGGATCCGGGTTCTTGATCCCTATCGGGCTCATCTTCGTCCTGACCTTACCCCCGCTGATCGAAGCGGATTTCATCGCGGTCTTCTGCGTCGTCGGGTGGGGCACCATGGGCTGCGTCTTCGTCATCACCGGCCAGTTGTTGAACGAGGTCACGAACTACTTGTAAGCTTCAGCCCCAATGCGCCTGCTGAATATGATTGAGACGACACCGATTCCTGAAGGTGAGCCGATCCCTTATTCCCAGCTATGATATCTTGACAGGCTTTGTAGCAATATGCGCGCCCTCACCCTCTGCGGACAACTCATTCCTCGCATACCCTCACCCGTGCCTTCACCAGCAATGCCGCTCGCCGGCACGTCATCTTCACCTCTCATCAACTCTATAGTCACAGGCCAGACGCAATTGGGTGACACCCTGCTCTTCTCGACGCGCTCATTGACTGTAGCGAACGTGATTGAGGCGCACAAGTCACCCATACCTTTTCTCTCCATCAACTAGACTGACTCCATGCTCGCCACCGCATCAGACAAGGGCACTATGATACGTGTCTGGAGCATATATGGTGCTGAGAAGCTTTACCAGTTCCGACGAAGAACGCGGAGACAAGGATTTACTTTATCAATTTCGACTTGGTCTCAAGCTTACTGGTTGTTAGCTCTGCGCATGAGACGGTCTCCAGCTGGGTCCCAGAAGCCAAGTTCGATCAAGAGCGGAGAAAAGAATGGCGACCGGCCATCAAGTCCTATGGGTTCCATGGATAGTCGAGAGGGAACACAAGGCTTGGATGGCGGATACGGTGCCTTCATCGAGAAGAAGAAGACAAGAAGTGTTTTGTGAGCTCTCAATTCTACGAAGCACAGGCAACATCGTCTAAAGACTCTGTAGGTCAAGCCTTCGAAGAAAGTCCATGTAAACGGACAAGACTCTCACATCTTCAGTGGGAAGCTATATCCCAGGCACTCTGTCGGAGATGTGAGAATCCTCACGAGACTTTGCGTTCCTACGATTGCACACTAGTGAGGCAAGATGCACAGTTGCACTAAGTGGGTAAGTTCTTTGATAGTGCCAGCTCCCAGTATCTCATCAATCATCGTTTCTAGAATTCTACCACAGGTCATGGTCATTTCGTCTGATGGTTATTTCTATTCGTACAATGTACAACATCACGACGCCTGTCACCACCGTGGTGAGTCCCACCATGACATACTTCACCGCCTCGCACGCTGTCGTGCCGCGCGCCTGCTCCTGCGCCTCGCACGTCGCGCCAGTATACACGTTCACGAAGTTCTTCGACAGAGAAAGCACGACGGAGACTCAGAAAACACAGAAGCGCATGCCGCACGCAACGACCAGCGCCGCGCTCCAGTGCATGGGGATGATGCTGTAACGCACGATGGCAGCGACGAACACCCCACCCCACCGGATCGCGCTTTAGCACCGCGTAAGTCGTGTCGATACTCGCTTTCTTTTCATGGGAGCGCCCCGGGCAGGCATACCTGAAGACACTATTAGGGATAAATGAAGTCGGTATTGTCAAGCATGAATATCACAGATTCTAAGACCCTTAGCGAATTTTATGGCTGCGCGAGGAGCTCAGCACGCGTTCAACGTGAATGCGAGACACGGGGAAAATAGTACGTATGCTCAGGTGTTCTACCATGTCACGCTCCCTTGACCCATTTTCCTAAGTTGGGTTTGCTTTTGCTGTCAAAGGTATGTTTCATTTATGCGACTATAACCGCATCAGAATGCTAATGTCACTCAGTTATAGACTGTCTGTTACATCTTGGAGGATCTTCAGTCAAACCCACCCACAAAATGACTTTTGCAGTGGAGATCGGAGTGATTCTAAGCGGGGGAGGCAGCTTAGATTGCAAATCTCTGTGGATCGCGCCACTTTCAACCGGGCCTCAATCCTTGATATATATATATATATGCAATTTATGACAATCAGTACAAAAGACAAAACCACAGCATCGTAATTAGAGATCATAAACTGATGAATGAAAAGAGTAAGAACTAAAAGAACCAAAGCTCAAAATGAGTTCAATACATCATAATCGAGGTGAAGACAGAAACCTAAAGAAAACGAGATTCTTGATCCTCTGAGACTTCGGGAATCACCTTAACCTCAGGAGTATGCCGTCTCAACAAACTGACAGTCTGCAATTCGAATTTTGCCCTCCAGGTTTTCCACATATAAGATGATGCTCCAGCCCTGTCCTTAGGGTCGGCACGATCAGTTCTCCACCGAATTATTTTGGCAGCTACCAAGACGATATCAAACTTTTTAAGCTCGTTCGTCGAAAGATGAGACATCGTCACCAAATCCTTGTCGAAGGATTCAGTTGCATCGTAGCATCCATGGAAAAATTCTCTCTAAGAGGAAAGGAAAATTTCATGATAATGCTGTGCTTAAAATGATAGAACCGACCTACCTCAGCAGTTTCAGGATTTATAGGCATGAAACGTGAGAACTGTATCTCATCAAGTGAACTCTGCACGGCAGCTACGAACCGATATGTATCAAATATACTTAAGCTTGAGAAATGTGACTTACCCGCAGGAGGATTACAAAGCTTAGTCAATAACGCGTGCGCCCGTTTACATGTACCCTCCGTGATAGGCACAATAGATAAGTTAACGGGTTGATTTGAGCCTGGATTTGGTGAAAACCACAACTGTGAAATCCTTCCGACCATGTAAATTGTGATAGGTTCGTTGGTATGGGCTAGGGTCATGAACTTCTGTGAATCAAGGCCCATGGGTTCCCTCCTCCCCCACTTGACGTCGAGAGGAATCAGGTCCACCGAATATAATATCCTCTCATTGTCTACAACATTTGATAGGTTTTCAACCCGGCTGTAAAACATATATCAGACATCGAAAGAAAGGAATGTTTCAAAATGGACATGCCGAACTAGGGCTTTACTCTCGTGAACAGCCAAAACGTCCTTCATAACGATTCGTTTGCCACTTGTGGGAGGTTGCTTCCATTTCGATTGATGGGCCGAAGACGTCGAGCTAGAACTTTTTGAACCAGCTCGGTGAAGAAGCATTCCATCTGTCGACCCCCCTTCACCATCGTCTTCAGGTCCACTCTTTTCAACTCCACGCAAATGACCGGTAACTGGGATGACAACGCGCTCGTATTCATTACCAGTTGTTCCCTCAACCCTATCGACACGTTGCTTACCTGCCTCCATTCGCAAATCATCATTAGGGGACGTTGATTCCTTATCGGATTCTAGGGTTACGACAGAGTCGTCATCAGAAGTAACAATAAGTCTGACTTTCTTTGTGATGGCGGGCTTGTGTCCAATTTGTGACCCAGTCTCGTTATCTTGCTGAGCAGTCGTAAACGTCTTACCAGAACCCAGATCCTGCGAGGTATCCATAGCGAGAGGCATAGACTGTCCGTTATCCGTGACTTCAGAATTAGCTTTTGAGTCTCCATCGAGAGACTCCGTAGGATTAGACGTCTCTTCAATGTTCTCCACGATACCTTCCCTAAATTTGTGTACTGTGAATGCCCTTCCACAAAAGCCTTTGCAAAAATGATTGTACGTACGTAGATTCATCTCCCCCATTCTGATTGTCAGATAGTACGACTGATTTCTTTTTAACCGTCGGCCTTTGTTTGTTGATGTTCACATCTTGATCAAAATCGTTCGAACAAACTTCGTACCTCTTGACTTTAGAGGAAGCATCATCCGTACCGATATCTGCAATATTCGGCCTGTTTTATATCAGTTCTAACTCGAGCTTCACGATATTCTTAAGGATACTTACTTGGATTTCTTGAGAATTGGATTGACAGCATCCCGCTCGTTAGTTCGTTTCATGAAATTCAAAGGATGACAAGTTAAGAGTGTGAAAGATGCCTATGACAGAACCAACCCGGTCCATTTTATATCCCAATCGATCTTATAAGGAGATTTTTCAGTGCAGCGGTGAGCTCGATCCAAGAACGAAAGAGAGAAGTGACCGGGCGAACCCGGAACTCCAGACGTCACAATTCTGATCTTGAACAGATTCCGGCACAGTCAGGCAGTTTTCGACTCTCTCAGTCAGTACATCATTAGCATCATAAGCTTCAGAGCAACATGTTCCTCGTAATAAAAGCCTTCGCTCCCCGTTCAAACAAACGTCATATGATGTCATGGGCCCCATGACTCAACACACCACTAGCCTATTGATTCGGAAACATCCGGGACAACTGTAATACTTGTGGTCTCCAAACCGGAAGGTAAGCGTGTTCATGCAATCACTTATCGCCCAGTGACGTTTTTGCAGATGACAACACGAAGCACGCAGATAACGGTCATTTCTGAACGGCTGGTCTCACTCTATTCAAATGTTTAGCTAAGTCTGAAACCCAAACATCGAGAACTAACCTTCCTCTGATCTGACTTGCAGATTCATGAGAAATGAATTCAATGAAGCAGTGCCACCTACCCGCCAATTAATACGCGACACAAACAATAGACTAAACACCATCTATCCCACTTCGCCTTCTCCGCACCATCGTCTTAATCAGCACTATCCTCATTCTACGCACCCATCATTTCTCGGTTACGCTCTGTGCTATCACCCTCCTCAATTTCATTTTTTTCAGAACCTCTCTACTAAAATTTTCAATGAGTGCCATAACAAACGCAGTGAGTATCTCAAGAAAAGTCATTCCTTGTTTTAGGAATTCTAATATATCTGTTCTGCACAGCGTTATTGCATGGCTTGTACCAAACTGATAACCGAAAACAGAAAAGTCTGTTCAGGTTGCGAGATTGTATCATTTTGTGTAAGATAATCTATCTTAGCCATCGCATATGTTTAACCAGTTTACAGAGTACCGAATGCCAATCATCTGCCTGGCCATCTCACAAATCATTCTGTCCCGGTCGTTTGGGAGCCTTTGGCGATAATTTCAAGGTTCCCGGTTTGAACAAATGGACTCGCGAACAAGCTCATGCAGCAGTTCGTCGAATTTCATCGAAGATGGCAGAATATTGGGGCCAATTCGCAGCAGAAATTCTGAGGATGACAGAAGCCCTCGGACAGGAAGACACTCTTTCTATCATTCACAACATCGCCTTAACTTCTGGTATCCTTATCCCTGCACGTCTTAACGATGTTGTTGGTCCACCCAATGACCACCGTTTTGAACGTTCTATCGCCATCGACTGGGACAAGATATCAACCTGTAATCTCGAATCGCATCTCACAGGTTTTGACCCCCAGCGAGTTGAAAAGCTACGAGGTAGACTTCTAGAACGCATTCAGGAAGATACACCGATCCCTTGCGCCATTCTCATTTTCACCTATCCACCGTGCGACGTCTATAGCATGAGCCCAACCACCATATGTCAGCCAATCGCTTTGTCCAGAGGCCGAGATTTGCTTAGCGCAGCTTACACGGTTGACCATGAAACTGCAATTTCTCGAGTCAAATCGGGTTGGAATTCTACTTTCCCAAATTCAGTAGACTGAAACCCAATGGGTGAGCTTTCTAAACTTATTAGCATACTCTAAGTTTCGCACTTATTCATGAAAATAGAACCAACCGATTATCGATTGATTTCTGATACAATATTCAGCACAATCGATAATATCATTCACAGAATTTCAGATCATCTCTTCCGTCTCTTTCAATCTTTTGCATGCATGTTTTCCTTAGTCTTGTAATATGAATCAGCTCCTTTCATCAGTCAATGCTCCTTTCATCAGTCAATCCACTAGCATATCCAGTTACTTTGATTTCATAGATAGTCACAAGTATACCAATTCCTAAAGATTACTGATTTGCGTGAACATATCCTACCTCCTAGTCAAACCCGGCTGAAAAATGATTGAATCTTCTCCTTTTCAAAAGCATGTGGAACGCATCCACTTCTCAGGTGACAGTTGGAAACAGCAATGGAGGGCCGCGAGCAAGCGTGCGCAGCCCTCTATTGCGCGAATGCGCCAGCAGGCGCTCAGGTCAACCCCTCGTCACAGCGTGACGAACGCGAACGTCAGAAGAGGCCAATAGCCCCTGTAACTCAAAAGAGACGCGGCAGCGCTAGGCCAGAAGGAACATCCGAATGCGCCAACTTTGAGCCTAGCTAATCTGCGCGGTAGGGCGATCATGCGGAGAGAGGCATGTAAGTTAACTAAGGGTCCGACAACTAATGTGATTATACTCCATAGAACTTCTGCCTGTTTCAGCACGTGTCTTCACAGCCCGTCTGCCAACCGGTCTAGCCCATTCTTGAAGTCGATGGCAGAAGGATCATCGGAATCAGTGCAATCAGATCCATAACAATTCTAGCGCAAGCAAGATCCAGGATCAGTTAAATGCGAACATGCAAACTCGGTGCAACCTGGATGACGCAGAGTGTGGGTGATATACTTGAGCTATCTTTACTCACAACAGGCGCAAACGTTTGCCAGACGAGAGCATACCAAAGAAGCATGGGCCTGCAAACACGAGATCGCCGAGGATGCCGATTCTCCAACTTCGAGAACTTCAAAAATCGCAAACTTTGGAATTTGAAGTGGTGTTCTGATGTTCGTTCAGGTTCGTGAATTGCATGTCAGTTCAAAAGAAAGCGCTTATATATGGCGTTCCGGATGCACTTTTATTATTTTTCACTCATCACGACAAGCAGGTCGCGACATCTCGCGACAAGTGTGGCGCGTAGGGGGCTCTTTCCTATTTCGGCCATTAATTCCTCTTGCTTTCCTTCCACCACCTGGATTCGCATTGCGCAAATGCCATCCGACTGTTGTGCATGCTCTCCACCCCTTCTCCGTCTCCATTCTGCGCCCCATCTTTAGCTTCATCTATCCCGTCTCAACTAAAGCATAATGTACCGCGCTGATATCATAGATCTGCTTCAATGCACTGCCGCTATTATGAGGGGTTTTGAGCTCCAGGGTGCCATGTCACGGCCCTTAGGGAAATTCAGGTGCGTTTACTCTCTTAAATTTCATCTGACAATAGCCAATGTACATATAATCTCCTGCACATCCGCTTTTTCTGTCTTTTATCCCTACTCATTACTCTAAACCGCCTCCCCCTGCACTGTTCCTTCCTCTTGACCCTTATCCACACTAGTCCCCTCCTTCCCCATTATCACTCATGCTCTTTATTTGACCTCGGATAATTTCATCTCTCGTATTTACTTATCAAAATCAATTTACATTGTCCAATTTCTATCAATAAGAGTCCGCAGACGCCCCCTCAAGACTGGTCTGGCATGGCAAGCTCTGGGCACTGGTACTAGTACTGCGGCCGAGCGGTGAGTCCGCCTGAGTGTGACGGGATGTAACAGGTTAGCCACAGTGACGTTGCTGGAAGGACGGGCCCAGTCGGCACATTTGCCAAATTTGAAATACCTCCCAAGATGCCGCGCCCTCTGGACGCAATATTGTAATTCACGCTCTCATATCAGCATACCGACAAATCTGAAAGGCAGAGAGATACCATGAGCTCTCATTGTCGTAAAGTAGTACTGAAAATGATTATTGGGTTAATGAGTACACGGAAATCATACCAAACGGTATAACAATGTAGAGAGTGTTGGAAGGCGGTCAGCTGAGATGTCAAAGGAGAAGAGCCCGTGGTAATAGGCAAGAGAATGGCGAGGAGAAGGGGAGAGTGCAACAAGGCATGGGTTGGGGGGATGAGCAAGGAGGTGTAATGATATAATGAGAAGATAGGTAGCATAGCAAAGAGAGAGCAGAACTACCCATAGAGAGAGAATATGATCATAAAATAAAAGGGAGACAAAACCAGGGAGGAGACGCACCTATTGCCTATAATCTGGGCATCATTGGTACATAGCAGCAAGGCTCCCCACAGCCATGAACAGCGGTTTAACCAGCATGCCAGAAAGTCACTCCGCGTGATTGTAAGAACGACATAAATGGAGGTAAGGGTAGGGCGCAGAACGGAGACTGAGGAGGGGTGGAGAGCGTGCACAACAGTCGGATGGCATTTGCGCAATGCGAATCCAGGTGGTGGAAGGGAAGCAAGAGGAATTAATGGCCGAAATAGGAAAGAGCCCCCTACGCGCCACACTTGTCGCGAGATGTCGCGACCTGCTTGTCGTGATGAGTGAAAAATAATAAAAGTGCATCCGGAACGCCATACTTATATCTAGTAATCTCTCTCTCTCTCTCGCTTTATCATTCTAACACAACTTCCTGTAATCTCGATTGCGCAATCACTTTAACAGGCGAAATCACACAGAAACGACCCTCTACATCCCATCTCTCTCCTTCCCAGACAATGCCCTCAGGCTCCTCGCACATACTTTACAATTGCATCCACTGAACTCTGCACCCCCGAGCTGCCCCAACTCCTCTGCGGCGTATAACGGATCACCGTGCCCACGCCCACGGTCGAACAGGTAGTGGGACACAAAGTTCATCAACTCGGCAAAGTCCTCGCGGCACGCCGCAGCAGACAAGCAGAACTCCGCCGTGCGCACAAGTCCGAGCGAGGGTGATGCAAGGAAAAAGGCTGGTGCAAAATAGACTGGCTGGAGCCTATTGCACAGATCATAAAAGTAATTGCGTATTGGGAAGCCTCCTTTTCGAGGTAGAGACGTTGCATATCAGCGGGGTTGAGGGTCTACAGGGAAATTCCTTCAGATAGCTACACATAGGAGTAACATTGGAGGTCGTTGAATGTGGAGGAGAGAAGCGATAGCGAATTAGTCTCCCTTGCCCATTTTAATGATGGCATATAATTTTTATGAATCAGGGAACATCGCAGACGCACGCAGATAGAGCTCACAGCTGGTGAAGGGAAGACGTGTTCTGGAGCACCTTCCTTCTCGTAATCCTCACATGCGTCCTATGCCTTAAGGTCCGTAGGCCACAACTTACTCAAATGCGTCAGTACCTTCGCGCGCAGAATTCAACATCACAGATCAGTATGCTTCGCCAAGTCTTTACAATCAGAGGTAACAACAATGGATTCTGCCCCGGTTTGGAATTTGCAAATAGATGCCCTTTCGTTTAGAGATAAAGAGGACCCGGAAGAGCACGCAGCGGCAAGAGTTCTCAGACTGGTGCCGGCTGAGGACTCAAGCATGGGTCGCCGATCTTCTGTGAAGATGAGAGGATGAAGTGTCAAAGTCTAGTTCCAAAGGATCCAGGTCTTAGTCTCAGGCGCTAATAACTACTCAACTCTCTGACAATGACAGCACCCGCCGAGCTGACGGAGAAATAACCCCAAACGTTGGTGCTTAAACGGAAATTGAGCTCTTGAAGAGAACAGGAAGAGGGCTTGAACCCTGTGTCGGGGTTCTTGGAAGTGATACGCACGGCCACAACGTGACCTTTGTGTTTCGGCTTGCGTTGCATCCCCGTCAATTCTGGAGTGGACATGTACAAGTCGATCTCGAAGGCACCATTGTAAAAATCCCACAGAATTGGCGAATGTGGCGTATACGATGGACAGGGATACCCATGGAGACCTGAAGTTGCGCAACGGGCAAGTTGACACCGGATACCATCTCGCTCGTGGGATGCTCAACTTGCAAATGAGGATTTATTGCGAGTAAGTAGACGTCATCCTCTGCCTGATTGTACAAGTCTAGGGCACACAATCAGTCGCCATTCTTGGGGCATCAAGATAAGAAGAACTCACATTCGACTGTACCCGCGCGCTGAAATACCTGACGAGCTTGGCCAGGCGAACAGCCACGCGCACCGTCTTCTCGAACGTCTCCTCCTTGGCGATGGTGACGGGAGCCTATTCAGTATGCTTTTAATGACGACGCTGAACGGAACAGTCACGCCCGAAAAGCGAAATAGCTTTGCCATACTGATCCGCAAGAATTTGAACTTCCAAATGACGCGCTTGGCCGACAAACTTCATGACGAAGATCGAGGAGTCTGAGAAAACTTAGATACATATGATCAAGTTGAACCGATGAAGACTGACCTGGAATTTCTCCGGCTACAGCATGGTACGCTTTCTCGAACTGTAAGGACTCTCTAACCATTCGGATACCCTTTCCTCCTCCTCCCTCGCTGCCCTCAATCATGGCTGGGTAACCGACATTCTCCATCTTCTCCATGCCGTTTTCTACGCTGGTCACGTAGGCTTCGTGGTGAGCTTTGTCCATATCCGCCCTCCAAGAGCGAACAATTCACTCGACGGACACAAAAGAAATCTACGATGGAATCATCTGGCGACCCTGTTCGTTGACATCAACCTCGACTCAACCACCAGCCTTGTACTATGAACGGCTGATTGAATGTTACAACTCTAGGAGGCACTCACCCTGCATAAGACTAGACGGTGATTGGGTTTCAACGTGCCAAAACACCCTTTACTACGGCACTGCGAAAGTATGACGTGTTCGTTTTGCCTGAAGCTATATGTGACGCTTAGCATAAATAATAAGCAGAGGTTCTTGCCAACACTCACCGATATTAAAGCCTATTCCATACTACAGTGTCTTGAATCTTGATCGAGGCCCTACCACTGAGCCCAAGACCCCAAAAAATGCGCGAGGAGAATCATAAGAAACGTATTGAATGATGAAGATGACCGAGAATGATAGACAGTCATGAGTTGAGACCATAGTGCAGAATACATAATGCTAAATGGATGGGGTGGATGTCAAGCCTGGCTAAAGGAAGAAGTTTACAATAACAATTCACCGGACTTTGGACGAAATTAGTGGCCGGTTTTAAGTGAGCACTATTCCTGATTGTGACCTGATAAGTCGCAAATAAGTCCAAAATTACATCGTGTCACTAATTTACAACTTTTCCGCCTTATGGTCGAATAAGTGCCGGATAAGTCTCTGAATAACCACCAAATAATCTCTGGGCACATTTTTCATAGGTAATCAAATTCCATTGCACAAGCGGCTACACATGCAGTCTAACTCCTACACGACCTGGGGCGCTAATACATGATACCTTGGGCCCTCTCGCAAGTCCCAAAGCCTTGATAACGCTCCTGCATCGAAATCAGAGTCCAGTAGCACTCCTCAGGGACGTACACCATCATTTGGCGTGATTATATGCGCAGACGCAAAGATCCACGAGGACTCACGGATGGTCCTGCTTGAGACAGACATGAAATAGAGGTCTACTGCTGTAGCTGAATGCTCATACCTGTGAAATTCATCCCACGTCTCTGCGGTCCCAATCGAGTCCCGACTCCTCTGTGCTGAATTCCCCAGCCCCAGTCAACATCTTGCGAAAGAACCTGAGTTCAGATTCTGTACATATCCGATGGGACCATGTAACTCACCTGGCATAAGCCCCAGCTCACCGCCAATACGCCGTCCCCCAGCGGCCAGCGCTCACCCGCGGCTCGTGCTCCTTTCCAACGGCAAGCCGCTCAAGCCCTCCCACGCCCCCCCCAGATCTCCGGTCATGGCACCTACGGGCCCAGAGCGTGCAGAGCATGCCGTTCCTCACAGGCTAGAAGAGCACTTTCCCGAGAAGCGTGAGGACGGGCTCGAGGATGAGCGCGTCTTCTCACGGGCGACGACACCGAGACGGAGTCCAAGCAGGAGATCAGAGAGTGCGCGGGGCCAGATGAGAAGGTATGCTAGATGCAAGATGTGAATAGCAGCTCGCCCGCGGTAGTAAACTCGCAACACTCACGTTCTCGCGTCAGTCTTGCAAAATCTTCGAAAGGATAGTTAGTGTGGTGCTGTTTTACTCGTGTCGCGACTGACCACTAAGAGTGACGCGCTGCGACGCATGCGCGGATTCAAGTGCGGTCTATCCTCCTCCACTCCCTTCTACCTGGAACCTCGCCCAAACTCACCCGGAGACGTGTAAGACCGTGTAAGGCTGGGCCCGAAAAGATCCTCTAAGTTTCCAAGGTGGTCATGAGCTGTATAGGATCTGGAATAGCGATATTGATAGATGACGTACCGGGAAATTGCAGCATTTCGGTGGGAGATTTGAGGGAGACCATTGAGATGAGATCATTGGGTAATGTACAAGGTTTGAAGCGATGAGGTGGAGGCTTGAGGTCAGGACGGGGCCCTGTTGTAAGCGACTGTGGTGGTTAGGGTCAAGGGCTGCGGGACCACACAAATAGACTTGTGCAAAATTTGCAATGAGTCGCAACGTGAGTGTTAGTAAACTGCTGCGTTTATCTGGTCGTTATCACTCTGAAGAACTAATTCGACGATTATTTAAGGATAAGTGCGGTCGCTAATTTCGTCCAAAGTCCGGCTAGTAAGATGACTTGAAAATTCGCTTGATGTCGGCAGCAAATCGCTCAACTGAGAACGCACATTTCTTAGGCTTGATCCACGCAAAACCTCGATTCGGTCTTCGAACCGTGAACAAAGATTCACTTGCTGGGACTGTCTATCATCTTCACACTACCAGTCGACTTTGAATAAGCTTGCTAAAACCTATCGACGCTTTCCTATCTATTCCGAGCACGCTTACGCGGTCAATCCAAATCCTCTGGGCCCCGCGAATAGGCCGATTCAATCAGAAACTCACCTGGTCCTTTCTAATACGCTATACCTGTGGATTGAGTTGTTACCAAGCGTAAAAAAAGAAGAAAAAACTCATACATACTAGTTCCTAAAGAACTTTGATCCAGGGAGGATTGAGTCGCAGAAACGAAATGCGGTTTCTAACAACTTTTGGGTTCATGAAATTGATTTCAGTCAATGGCAAGCATCTCAACTGGAACTCATGGCTGGACATGCCTAATCTTATGAAACAGGAAGCGAGTTTACCCAAACAATGGAAGGCTCTCCGATAATCAAACTGCTGCCTTATGTCGCCTCCATGTCCCATCGGTCGTCATCTCCACATTTGAAGCCATCACCAGCTAATCTTGCAGTCAAAGTTCAACTCTAACTCCCAGACATGATCCGACGATAAGAAAAAGTTCACTACCATCACGCGTTAGGCAAAATCCCAATAAAGATAGTGCACGTACAAGCGATAATTCTTAAATGAACGATAACCTTTCGGGCTTCAAAGAAAGTTGGAGGCACAGATCGTCCTTTTCTTCAGCTTGAACATACATCCTCGTACTTCTTGCCTTTGCTTTTTAAGAGCACAAATTAAGGTAAGCTTCGAGTCCAATCGAGCATAGAAATCATATGCCTGTTGCTCACTGAAAATTTGCGCAGTCAATCAAGAACATCAAACTCAGTTCGTTGACTTTCATCAGAAGAGCAATCAAGCACTACACGATAAGGTAACCTGAAGTGTAAGTGGGGAACGGAAATGCCTAACATGCAGTTTGCCACAGTTAAAAAACGCAATCATGCTGATTCGCTACCAAGCCACCAAACTTCATCACATCATATACCTATATAGTACGTATTCTTCTGCTCCTTTCCGATTATTACTATCCCGATCCCAGCTCACGTGTTTTCCGACAGTCTTATTCGAGCAACCTCTCCCTTATCGAGTTCAAGCTCTCATCATCTCGGAGACTACGATACGGAATAGCCGCAGTTCCGACCCCTGTTGACCTTGAGGGCGGCCGCGTATGCAGCTAGATCAAAAAGGCCACGCACCAGAACAACTGCTCCTAGAAATCATGAAAGCGCGATCGACGTTCGACCCATCTGAGCAGCTGCCAAGTAACATCATATTTGAGAGGGAAAATACAGAGTACACAACGACGCAGATTTCATACGACAAAGAAAAGTCCGTACCCCATAAAATATATCCTAGGTCATTGATCTACTTCACTCGATCAAAATTCTTCATCTAAAGTACTGTTTTCCACAGATTCATCAACAAACGTCAAAGCAAAAACCATCTTACTGACAAGATAGATCCGGGTCGTGTTTGGTTTCCACCATCTCCAGGGAAGCCAACCCTGCTATATTCGGAAACCCTTCTTTCGAAAAAATTTGTCTTTCCCTCCAAACTTATCGCCTCCATAAAGTCGAATGGATTCGAAACCGAGAAGATTTTTGGATATCCCAAGGAAATCATCAACCGGTCGGCCACATACTCTATGTACGTTGCCATTTTTTCGCGATCCATCCCAATGAGACTGACTGGGAGAGCTTCTAAAAATGAAGGATTCTTCAAACTATAACGTAAGGTACTTCCCATTGAAACACACACCTGCGAAAAACAGCTTTTCAAGTCTCACAGCTTCTCGGAGGATCGTCGTAACAACAGCGATATCTGGCTTCTCCAAAAGCATGCCAAACAACAGGCAGGCAAATTCCGTATGTAGCCCCTCGTCGCGACTAATCAGCTCATTCGAAAAGGTTACTCCTGGGAGCATGCCAGGCCTATGTTTCTTCAACCAGAATATCGCTGCGAAGGATCCAGAGAAGAATATGCCTTCCACCGCTGCGAAGGCCACAAGACGTTCCGAAAATGGAATACTTCGAGTTATCCATTTTTTAGCCCAATCAGCTTTTGCTCTTATGCAAGGCATTCGCTCTATTGCGCAGAATAGATTCCTCTTTTCGTCGGGATCTCTAACCAGAGTATCGATCAACAACGAATAAGTCTCAGAATGAACATTCTCCATCATAATTTGGAATCCGTAAAAGCATCTGGCCTCAGCAAGCTGCACTTCCTGCGAAAATTGCTCGACCAGGTTTTCATTCACGATGCCATCGGACGCCGCAAAAAATGCGAGAACATGGGAAATGAACCGCCTTTCGTTATCTGTTAGACAATTCCAATCGGTCTCGTCTTTAGATAAGTTCAATTCTTCTGCGGTCCAAAATAACCTCTGAGATTTCTTGTACATCAACCAGATCTTTTCGCAGGCTCAGTACGAATGTTATAACTTTGCCATCATCTTCACGAACCTCAGGAGATCGAATGGGAAATAGAATAAACCTCCTATCATCCGCTGCCAACAACGGTTCTGAAGATTGAAACCTTGTTACACAAAAGGTCAATAATTTTCGTGATAAACGACATACCAACTGAAGACATCTTGTTTGCTCTAAGTGCAACATTGACGAAGAAGACTGCCCCTTTAATATATCTCAAGCAATGCAAGATTTCTCGATAGTCATAACTGTATGTATTTCGTCACTACAACAACGAATCGCATAATCTCAAACAAAGTTCATCCAATCGTGGTCTTTAGATGACGCATTACCCGCTTCTCAGACCAGTCTTTCCCGTAAGTGATCCCTTAAGTTCCTAAAAATGGAGTTTTTCAATATTAATCTCAAACCAACGAGAAAGAATTCATACCCCATGATGATAGATGGCATGAAGATCCTCTCTTGATCGGTTATTGACAGTAACCGCGATTCTGAAGATCGGAACAACACAGATTCATACCGACATTCGGTGGGGCCGTATGAGTATAGCGTCATCTCTCTTCTCGCGGAATTTGCCTCGTATCGAAAGGATTTCACTATGGCCGATCCGCTGAAAATCCCCTCGAATTCTGGTATCGAAATGACATCTTTCTCGCCGTCATGGATTCTGAAAACCGATATAGGAACTTCTATGAATCCTGCCGCGTGAACCGATCCGAAATAATATCCAACGATAACCTCGGTCTAAAACGATTCGGAAGATATCATTTTTCAATTCGAGTTGCTGAAAGCTAGTCTACGCTTACCTGAAGCGTATGATCATAACGTGGCACGTTCGCTACCATTGGCCGGTTGAAGATGTTGAGAGAGGGTCGAGTGAGTAACCTGATAGCATCATGAACCGAGCACGCCATTCATGAACCAAATTCCAGCTTACTGATAAACGACACACCTGACAGCATTCGAAAATTCTTCTTCATCGTCACTTATATCTCTGATTAACAAACCGGCCCTCTGAAATACCAGCATTTCGATATTCCTGATTGATGCGCGTGGCCAGCCTACAGCCAGCTGATAATATATTCTCATTTTGACGCCAGAACGAGAAGTGCTATCGCAACACCGAATATGGTACGGTGAGGTAAACAAGTCGTCCATTTGCGGAATCATGACACCGAAATTTTGACGATAACGCCGTACAGGAACCTCAACAAAACCTTCGGGTTCTTGCGAGGACCACGCTCGAAGATGTTCTAACTGTCTCGACATAGTAAGAATCAAAGACCCACATTACTAAAACGTTATCACCTGGAAATTCATACAGAGAAATTGGTCTGTGAGAATGAAACAACGAGGAGAGCACGTCCACGATCCCAGCGGGTTGATATAAGATGCATTTAAAACAACTTGAGGAATCAGATCATACGCCATGGATTCCCTCCCATTTTTCCCCATGTTTAGCGCCTCAATCTTGCTATCAGCCCATTCAATTGTAACAACGTGTTCATACCTAAAATCATAGCCCGCCACACCCTGCGGCAATACGTCATTGGTAAGTTTAAATGACGAAACACGAGACCATTCCTAAGATTTTATTCGGAAGTTATCCAAGTTAATTGAATGAAGAATTCATCTGTTGATCACATGGGGCGCCTCATAATGTACTACGTACGTCATGACCACTTACGCAAGAAACTTCATTGATAAGATTACTCAGCCTTACTCACCCCCAATCAAAAGACTGATGTCACCTTATGTCACCATCGAAAGTTTAGATGACGAGAGAAAGAAACCGAAGTAAGATCAGATCGTTCCTGTCTTGACGTAATTGTGGCACAAACTACTCGCTACTGATGACTGCATTAGTTCCCTGGCTATCAGCAGAAGAAGTAATCAAACAACGAGTCAATAAGGCTTAGCCAAAATAGGCACGTAAATACAATGCCAAAAAGCCTAACATTGACTCTTCTTCCAAAGGTGAACCACAGTCCTATACAATACTTCCACCCATAAATCGCAATGGAAGATCGAGAGTACCAGGAGATGAAACCTATGGAACGCGTATTGATGGATCATGGAAACATTTCGATAGTGGACCTCATATTCGACGAGCTAGACATATGCGACATTATTGCTATTGGATCTACATGTAAACGCGGAAGGCTTGCATGGCAGGGATACAGGGAGAGGGTATTCAACTTAAACAAATTTTTGTCGGTATATGTGCACAACACGACGATTTTTAGGAGTGTCATTCGAGCGACAGATTCAATTATCACAGGAAGCTGTGTAACGGATTTTCTAAGGCGAACCCACAGTGGGTCACGCCCATTGACGATAGTTGCCAAAAGATATGAAGCGTGGTACATTCTGGATTTTCTGGAAGAAGTGGAGGGTTATGATGAATGGACGGATGATATGATGCCCGGAGGCTCGTTCTCGCCTCCCATAGGGTACACTTGGCGGGAAGGCAGCACGACCGGTAGAGAAGGCCTCAGAAGCGGATTCCTTTCGACAAAGGCAAAGAGTCGAACGGAGCATCCCATCCGAGATTTGCTCACTCTGGAGAAGATCGATTCAGAAGGTCGAAGCAAATTCATCGTGCTCACCATTGCAACGACATGCGTGACGAAAACAATTCTGTCTCCTCGCACAAGTAAGTAAGCGATAGAACATTAGCAATAATATCACATGCTCACCAACTAGCAGCCGCTGCAGCTAACGTAATGACTGCCGACACAATTGTCTCGCTGTTCCCTTCAGTGACGTTCAAAGCTAAGCTAAACTTCACGATCACCAGATCAATCCCTCAAAGGCTCTGGAACACTCCAGTCATAACAACAGAAAGGATGCCTGCAAAGGAACATGCGGATACATCAGATTATAAAGTGCTCAACGTCAGAGAAGGCAAGAATCCCGAGCGAGCCATCGGGGATTCAGAATGCTGGGTGTTGATGTACGACGCGGAGGGAAACAACATCGAACCGCATCATGGATCGGACGCCTGTAGGACGCTGAGAGAGTTGAGAGAGAACAAATGGCGCATCCGTATGCGGGAGGGAAGGATATTCATGGACGTAGAGTCGGCAAAACTGAGTGTAAACGAGGAAAAGCAGTAACTGTGATTGCGGCTGTGATAGCGATTGATACAGGATAAAATGCATAATGTAACACACTGTACTTTTTAACGACCAAGTGCACACATGTTTCTCGTGTATGTGGGAAGTCAAATATAATCCCTTTCAAATCTAACTAATGATAACCGAAATTAACTATAGTAGCGGTAAAAGTGGAAGGTAAGTTTAGGAAAGGGCTTACACGCATGTTTCTCCAAACTACTCTTCTTCTTTGCTCTCAAAGAAATGAAACTGGGGCCCAAATATCATAGTAGAAGGGCTTGGCATTACTTCTGTGGCCGAATGGCGTCTCCGTTTACTCGCTCTCAACCTAAGTGGGGTGCGTTTCTGCTCCGGTTTTGGCATGGGTGGACCTGGCATCTATGTTTAAATGATTGTGTCATAATGGAGTACACCAAACATACCTCGAAGCGCACCTCTACGCGAGCTTCCTCTCTGAAGAACAGGACGTTGCCCAACTGAAGAAAGTCGAAGAGGACCATAATGGACTGAAACCGAATACTATATTTCAATCTGGATATTAAATGGTAGATCGATCAGAAACCGCGAAGGTACAATTGATACCAACCACAGTCACAACAATCCCAGAAGACTGGGATGCGTATAAATGATTGCGCCTACTGCCATACTCGCTCCTCATTTGCGTATACCTGATCAATATCAATCCAAGCGACAGCAAAGAGAACAAAGAAAGATGCAAACCTGAGATGAGAGATTAAAGGAGTCTTGCCAATTTGATTATCGTTTGCCGCGGAGACAAAACTGATGTTAATTTTGAACAATAGCTCACATATCTGCTAAATTCCAATGTCAACCTAGACAGACTGCAGAACCGATTATTTCATACGTAGCATTACGAGACGTAGCTTTTACATCAGAACCAACAGCCGTGCCCTCAAACTCGCGTCATGGTCGTTTTCAGGACACTGAATCCCACTGTTGATGAAATCTGTAATGAATTAGGCTCCTTTTCTAGAAGAAATTACAATTGAAAACGAGTAGCATGACTCACATCCAAGGGGTAACAACAAAAGTTGTGTTGTACTCAGCTTGAACCCGCAGACTTCCAGGATTTCAGAAAGCTATTAAGCTGTCACTGACATCTATTACGTCAACCCAGAGTATATACAGCCTTAGATACAGAAAGCAAACGAAATGCAGGATGGGCAGTTAAGCGGTTCTGAGCAAGAAAGATCGGAAGGCTCGGAGTCGACATCGTGGAATTTCGGGATCAGCTTCTTAGGGATATCACCCCTGACCGTACTTGTCGGAAAACCCGTCGTTTTCCGTTATTGAACCGTCTTTATCCGAAATCTACCAATCTCCATCATTCATGCCGCTCTCTACGTGACATTCACGGTTTTCACGATGTAATTGATTTCCCCCTAAAGCCCCATCGCACGTCCCACCCTATCAAATGTTTCTAGAGCTATAGGTACTATGGGCCAATGTTTAAAGCAGCTACGCACTCGATAACTTGGCAGACTTAGCCAGCTGCCAACGGTCTCCTTGAATCATAGCATTATTAAGCGCACCATCTTTAGCGATGACCTGGAAAAATCTTGAATATCAATGGCAAGCTACCCTTTTAAATCTGTCTGGTCTTCAACCTGTGTATGACTTCTTCGAAGGCTTGACCTACAGAGTCTTTAGACGATGTTGCCTGTGCTTCGTAGAATTGAGAGCTCACAAAACACTTCTTGTCTTCTTCTTCTCGATGAAGGCACCGTATCCGCCATCCAAGCCTTGTGTTCCCTCTCGACTATCCATGGAACCCATAGGACTTGATGGCCGGTCGCCATTCTTTTCTCCGCTCTTGATCGAACTTGGCTTCTGGGACCCAGCTGGAGACCGTCTCATGCGCAGAGCTAACAACCAGTAAGCTTGAGACCAAGTCGAAATTGATAAAGTAAATCCTTGTCTCCGCGTTCTTCGTCGGAACTGGTAAAGCTTCTCAGCACCATATATGCTCCAGACACGTATCATAGTGCCCTTGTCTGATGCGGTGGCGAGCATGGAGTCAGTCTAGTTGATGGAGAGAAAAGGTATGGGTGACTTGTGCGCCTCAATCACGTTCGCTACAGTCAATGAGCGCGTCGAGAAGAGCAGGGTGTCACCCAATTGCGTCTGGCCTGTGACTATAGAGTTGATGAGAGGTGAAGATGACGTGCCGGCGAGCGGCATTGCTGGTGAAGGCACGGGTGAGGGTATGCGAGGAATGAGTTGTCCGCAGAGGGTGAGGGCGCGCATATTGCTACAAAGCCTGTCAAGATATCATAGCTGGGAATAAGGGATCGGCTCACCTTCAGGAATCGGTGTCGTCTCAATCATATTCAGCAGGCGCATTGGGGCTGAAGCTTACAAGTAGTTCGTGACCTCGTTCAACAACTGGCCGGTGATGACGAAGACGCAGCCCATGGTGCCCCACCCGACGACGCAGAAGACCGCGATGAAATCCGCTTCGATCAGCGGGGGTAAGGTCAGGACGAAGATGAGCCCGATAGGGATCAAGAACCCGGATCCCATGCTGCACGATCTTCAGTCATACCCCGACACCTATAGAACGCGGCACTTACTTATGCCTCCAATGCGTTGCAGCCGACTGCAGCACCTTGATAAAGCGAACCTGCTCCACCGAGAACGCGACGTATACCGCGAGCGCTGCGCCCATGAGCGCGAGGCGCGGCCAGTTCTACCGGTGGAGCGAGAAGGCGCGCCGACAGAAGAACGATAGCTTCTGGTACAGCGTCTCGATATCGCTCGGTGTTGAGCTTTACATGTGCACGCCGTACGACCTGTATTCTGCGTCATACCCTCCGAACTGGGGACTGGCCCGTAGGAATTGTATGATCCGTAGGAATTGTACGGCACGCCGGGATCAGGCTGGTACGGCTGCGAAGTGGCTATCGGATGCGGCGGCGGCGCATAAGGGGGTGGTAACTGTTCGACATGATGTGGCTCAGCTGTGGAGGATGAGGATGATAAGCGAGGTGGGAGCCGTTGCAGGCATTCACGAGGCTATCTGTTTGTGAGTGCTTTGGCATTCGAGAACATTGTATCCTCGAAGCTCACGGTTTGTGAGAGATGGGCGAGCGGAATGGCCCTGATCCCAAGTCGCGACTCTTCTTCTCTGCCAATCACTAATCCTCGAATCTCCACATTTTATAGACCGATATGTTAGTCTCCTGAATCCATAAACAGCAGTGCGAACCTTGCGACTCTTAAGCTTGACGCGCGTGGCAAGAACCGACTGTCAAAATGGCTGAATTTAGGCTCAGGAGTACGGATACATGGTCAATACATAAGCGTTCGACAAGTAGATGTGCGGTGCACGGGAAACCATGCGTAAAGAGGGTATGGGGCCGGAGAAAAAAAGTCGCTGGAGAAATCCATCGTCGCATGAAACCACTACACGCTGTACTGGTTCGGCGTGTGACCATGCGTGGGCATCTCGATCTCTTCCTGCTGGTGGCACATACAGTCGCGCGGTGCTCGAGTCGAACGCCGTCGAGCTGGCTGCGAATTGGCTAGAAAACCAAGAGTCAGCGAAAGCGTAATCTATGTTCCAGAAGTACTCACCGGGATTTCATACGCTCGTACACGATGGTCGGCTTGTGCTTGTTGTTCAGCGCGTCGAAATAGCGTCCAGCAGCGATCATGACAACGACGGTGACAACGACGGTGACCGCGACGTGGTTCACGACCTTGCTCGCGGCCGTGCTCTTCCTCTTCTCTTCGAACTCGAGAAGTTCAGATTGAGGTGTCTATGCAACTGCTCAGAATGTAAGTTGGGAATGGAATGAGCTGTTGAGCACTGCACGACTCACTCGAAGCCTCGACTTGTATTTTCCCACTTTAACTCGCCTTTTCACCATCCCTTCGCGTCTCCAGTCGAGTCGAAAGGATTAGAATGACCAATTTCTGAGATACAGTGCAACAAAGGAAGGAGAGCCGGCAATAGGTCAAGAAGAGCTGTAGACCGCGTAGAGATGCGTCAGATATTCATACTTGAGAGACATAGTCGAGAGCAAGCAACGGAGCTAATAGTCTGACTTGGTAGCGAAAACATCCAGGAAGTACAGCCCTCACTCAGGAATTAGGGCTTCCGAGTCTATCTGGTATTTGAATAGGTTGAGACCACATGTATCCCACCTTTGACATCTCTCGAGATCACCGAAAAGTTGTGTGGACAAAGAGCTGAACGATGCGGATACACTCGCCTCTCCTATTTTTTCTAAGTTTGACTCCTTATACCTCGTTGTTTATCTCGGTCATGGTGTCTCTCCCCCCTTCATCAAGGCTGATATAATGGTGAGCTCAAATTCCAAATCAAACGCATAATGATCACATTGATGTTCTTTACATGACCTCTCGCCATATCACAAAGTCTTGCTCTCAACCCTTTCACGATCCCTTCGCGCCTCCAGTCGAGTCAAAAGAACTCCAATGGCTGATTTCCGAGATACAGTGCAACAAAGGAGGGAGATCCAGCGATAGTTCTATCGCGTCCTAGTCTCATCCAAGAATTCTGGTTTGTCGGCTCATAAAAAGATGCTGGACACGTCATTTGTACCATTAGCGATATTCAAGTCATTTTTGATGATTTTAACATCGAGCCATTACTCGCCGGCCAACACTCGGAGGATCGTGCGGGTGATAAATGTGTAAGTCTCTATAACAAATCCTTTCTTCGTGATGCTTATTTTATCCAATGCTTCAAAATAGAATTATATTTTGGTCGACATGATCCATCTGTGTAGAATTTTCCTCCTTGCTGCTACTTCTACAATCGGTGCGATATACGCGATTTGACTTAGAAATATGATCCTTATCTCCACTGTTTCCTCTTTCTCGAATAGTCCCATCTTCCACCCTTTCGGGCGACCGAAACCTACGGACGTAATTACCAGATGCCGCTGTATCTGAGCACATGCGGAAGGACACGAACAATCCATCAATGGACTAGGAACACTGACCATTTCCATGGCATGAGAGCCCGTGCCATCGCTAGAACTTCAATCTCCTGACAGCTACAACTGCCTGAAGACTGACATGTCTGTCAAACTTGCGGGTAACAAACGGTGACGATACCCATCGCCTTTGTGCCTATTTACGCAGAAGCGCTTGAACAAGAGGAAGCGAAACGCCAAAAACCGGCGATGCGAACGCGTTTTCAAGACAGCTGCAATTTCTCATCACGATCATCTCCGGTTCGTCCAGTGCGCACACCTCTCGACGAGTCATTTCACATCTCGCAGTCATCTCCAACCCCTTTCCCACCAACGTCGTAGCGAGTACGATTCATAATACTGCAACATCGCCCCGATCCGCCAACTACACTACCACCTCGCAAGCCAACGCTGCGCGCCACACTGAACCGCGTACATCGACTACAAGGAACATATCGGGGAGGATGGATGAGAGAAGAAGGATCTAGCGATGAATGGATGAGAGGAAGGAATAAGAAAGGATAGAGAGAAGGGTTGAGGCAACTGGTGGTCTGTAATCACCGCCATCTCCCTTACACACACCACGCAAACGCGCACAAACCGGCACTTCCCCAGCAGTCCCTGTTGACGCTGCGCGTATCCCCTCAGCTAGCAGGTGTAAACAACAAACTCGACATACCACAGCGCCGCCGCATTCGGTCCATCCCATCTGCCCCCCGCTCTGCGTATTGCCCAAGCATGACATGTCGGGATCCCTCCGCTGCTCCTAATCACGACTCAGGTCTGCAGGCGTAATTACCCGTGATCTACTCGCACGCTCTCTGGCCGTCCTCTTCCTGCTCAGTTAACAACGCACTATCCGGAGATTCTGAGACATGCCAGATCTTCTTCAAGCAGCATGAAGTAGACAGTACCTGTCACTACTGCCGTCTCAGCTGATGAGGTGTTTCTACATCTTCACTCTCTGCCACCAAATTCGAATAAAATTCCTGACCTCCACAAAGTGCAAACTTTGTATCTTTTTTCGTACTTGCAATACACTAATTTGATTTCAGATACCTCGAAAAAATGAACCGAATCATTATCAAAAGTAAAATCAATTACAATCGCCTGTGGTTTTAAAGAGAATTACAGTTGATACTGATTCGCATATGAAAAAGTTGACCAGACTCAAATCTGAAATGACTATATGCTCTGCTCTGTAAACGGTTTAAGGAATGACTGCCTATGTTGACACCATTGTCCGCCCAAAAGCCATATAACATCGTTTCGTGGAAACGCATCCCTCACCAACACCTCCGAAGAACGCCCAAAGGTGTCGTGATGAGAAATATCGATGCTGAGGCACCCGCGATCGCGTGTGTGCCTGAGAGTATGAGGGCAAGACGGAGCTAATCCACATTTATGGCCAGGCTGAGGATGACCTGAGGCGAATTCACTAGGATAGTGGAAAGTGAAATCCCGTGAGATGTATTTTTCGAAAGCAAGACGAGCAGAAGGAGAAGGTCGTGTTCTGGGGTAATATGATAGAGTGCTGGCGATTGAGCGTTTTGCCTCCGTTAACAAAGGATAAGCGGAGAAAAAACCGTCGCCGGTGATGCCGTTCATCAACGCAGTCGAGTGAAATTGAGAAATCGTATAGAAAGCCGAAGGGCTCGTTCCTTCTATCACGTCCACCTTACGATCTCCCTTCGTCAGAGAGGTTCGTAATTTTATCCCCCCGCGATGGTCGTACACAACCGTGGATGGGTTTCGACTGTCGAATTTATGAGCTGCGATCTTGTAACCTTCAGCCTCGAAGTAAGCAATGACAAATTTGCTTTTCATGGCTGGTGTATAAATGTCCAAGTCCGCTGGCTCCCACGAGACAGGTCCCAGCATAAACTTCAGAGCCGTTGACCCTGAGATGATACACTGGAACCATTTCATGACGAGGAAGAAATTGTCAAGTCTGCGCCCTGTCAAGTAAGGCTCGATGAGGATACGCAATCGGTAGAGAAGATGTGCATGGATCGTGGCTCGAATTCCTCGACAGGTACCATTAAGCAAAGCGATGTCTGTTACGCGGGTATAGGAAAGAACATCATCCATGAGTTCCTGGGGAAGAACGCCGAATAAACCCATATGGAGCTGTTCTTCGCATTTGCTTAACTAACGAATTATTGAGACTTAATCACAGTGAGGTTGAAGGCAGGACATACAAACATTAGTTTTCGAACGTTAAAGTTAATCCGAGCTAGATTTGGAGGTCCAGTGTTACAATTCGCATTGGCCTCAAGGAGGTCCATTGCCATAGTCAATTGAAAGCAAGGAAGAGTCATTTAAAATCTGAAGTTCCGTTAGTCTTAGCTCTCGACTCTTATATAAAGACATCTTGCCTTTGGTCGTGTTTTATCGATAGTTCAAAAAGTAGCCTGATGTGCGACACAATCGTGAGTTGCTCACCTTTTAACCTCGAATATAAGACATGTGTCATTTTGCTTTGTGTCGGAGGTTTTCTGCTCGTGTTCCTTTGCTCTTGTCTTCGATCATTCCAAGTGAGCGATGAGAAGAAATTATGATGACTTTAGGTATGAAGTCATTTGTATTGGATTATATTGGCGCGGCTCACGTATCAGAAATAAATACTCATCCCGGGGGCATTGGAAAGGTAGCCAATGACGCATACTGATGTCACAGGCACGAACCTTCCTGAATTGAAGCTCGTAAGCCACAAAGTGTCAGTACGCATTCTACAGTACGTCCTTCAAAGATTTGGCTTCTAACGAAGTAGACGTCACATTGTGATGGCATTTTTTAACGGAAACAGTCAATGAAGATAGACAAGTGGATGAGAATGGCTGACATATAAAACGGAATTGTTTGCTGCGTAGCTTCTTACCGAAAAATTCTTCAAATCCTCGTTGCTCAAAGATGTCGATTTTTCTTAGTGAGTGATCTGCAAAAGTCAATAATTTGCTACTCACCCGATAATAAAGCCCATGAAGGGGCCCCGGTAGGAACTACGTGGCCCGAGCCATACAGTTCGATAACATTGCTACCATTCCCTTTGGAGGAACTTCCTGCACCAGCATATGGTCCTGATGGAACATTGCTGAATGCGGGATTGAACTGGAGAGTGGTTCCTAACATGTACGCAGAAGTATGTGACTGGGCCCATCTGCACATCGACCGTACTTCTCCGGAGTGGCGCAAGCGATATTTCATGGTCTACGGGGACCCGGAAGTGCTGCAAGAAAATGACATTGTCTACCCTGTCTCCGTTCGCCTTCAAGGAATAGTTAACTCGCTAGACTTAGGAGTTTTCGGAACTTGGAATGGGTGAGTTTGTCCGACGTTATTTTAGTTCACACTCGCGAAAAAACTAACCAGTGCTGGTCTTCAGGAAACGCTCCACAGCTGTGGCTGCTCTGCAACATCTTACCATCTCTTCACCTGGAAATCCCGTTTCTTGGGGAATACAACTCGAAGGTTTGTATAACATCCGAAGCATGGCACATTGTCGTATGAGCAGGCGGTTTTCTCAACGTATCGAACGTCGCCCTTCAATACATGATCGCATTCATTGCACTCGTCGCGTTTTCTACAAGGTATATGACGCACCTTTGCATGGTATGAAATATTCACCTATAAAAATACAGCTTCGAGGTCAAGGAAACAACGATCCTCCTAGCGTGCTGAGTAGAGGAGATGATCCCGATAGATGGATGCGCCGCGTGGAAGAAAATTGGAGGGTGGTGCATAAACTTCCTGTGGGAAAGCTACTCTCATCTGGCCAGGTTGTGCCAATCCAAGCTTCTTCGCTGTCAGTCGGTGACTTGGTTGACATTGCTGTCTCCTTTGATTGCACTACGCGCGGTCGCCAAAGCTCGTCAGTTCAATTTCGTTTGGAAGAAGTCATTCAGTTACTCCCTGCCTCTTCAATTCCGGTACCGAAAGTCTTTAGATTGTGTTATTCCATTTCTGATCTAGTTTTCTAAAGACCATTAGGCCTGAAGATGAATCGGATGACGATCAACAAGAAATCCCCATCCATACCGTCAAAAAGGGCATCTTTCTGTCATAAATTTGTTTCTGGAGTTTCTAATCGAGGCCCGAAGGAAATACCGCTATTCCATGTTGACCGATTTACCCTTCTCTTTACCATTTCAGTGTAGTACCTGTATGCCATGAATATTCCTGAATTTTATGATACGATCGAGATAATGATACCCGTACCTGTATATCCAGGTTAACGTGATTGCACGTCACAATCAGCAAGATCACCCAGACGAGATAGGCACAGTACAATATTGTGCTTTTTTCAATTCTTGAGCCCCCTAACCAATTGCAAGCACCTTTTGTTGAGCATCGCCATTCTCGAGCTGCTGGTGCACATCAAATACCCACGTAGATAAATCTGACGATACTAAGACTAGTTGGGGAAAATGGGCGCAATAAAGCGGCACACCAAGAATAATGTCTAGGGCCGGTCGGAAGATGTGCGTCATCGACCAATCCTAAACTTGCCCCCACTGTTTCAGCAGATCCTCTGCTGAGAGGGCTCTCAAACGGAGCATCTATCCAGTTATTAGACCCAGTAGAATGATGATTATAGTGAATAAGGTAGTACAAATCCTTTTGAGACGCAAAAATCCCGCTCAAAGTCTCTAAGGCCATCATCATACAACCTCCCAAGAAGTCTAACAAGTGCAAGAGCACTGCACGTCCTGATCGTGGTCGATTGTGTTGTAAAAAAGCACCACACCTCGGAGCACCCTATCTCATGGATCGACGGAGAATTTGGGGTTTGTGGTGTTCGACAAAGCCAAAAGGACATCGGGGCGAAGAAGGACGAGTTGAAATGATGCAGGTGAGTTTAAGGCCAGCAAATGACGTGAAATCTCAGCCGGCCCTAAACAATATTAGCAGGATCTCAGTATCGTCAGTTTCTATATACTAATCAAGACTGGTTACGAGTCTACCACGCCTCCACCATCTCAGTTTCAGCCCTCACAGCATACACAAAACGGCAGAAGAGGTTCACACCAACGATCTCGCGCTTTATTTGCATAATCCCGGTCGCCTAACTCTACTGCTGCGTCGCCTGTAGCTTCGACCGCAATGCAACATAGGCTACGAACTCGCGTACGAGCCGCACGTCACCCGCCCAGAGCGTCTCGAACATAAATCTACGCACGCCTCTCGACAAGCTCCGTGTCATCTACGGAAGCGAGGCTGACGAGAAAACTCTAAAACGACGATGTTAGAAAACGATAAGGTATGTTGCGTTCCCCCCGCTCCAGGACGCGTTTTTGACGACGCAGGGCCAGGTGAGATCGGGATGCATATCTGAGTGAGTACTCATGCTGCCCACGCGCAAAACCGCGCTCGCTCATCCGCTGACAAGCACATGATATGTGGGCTAGTGTGCTTCTCACCGCTGCCTTCTTTATGACCGCTGTTTTCACAGACACAGATTGGACCCTCAGCGCGCACGACGCGATGTTTCTCGCGCCCCAGGCCATTACCCTCGCGCTATCCGTGTGTCTTTATTCCTCTGTGTGCCCCCTCCCTCCATCCCCATGCCAAGCTCTAACCCACCGGCGTGGAAGATAAAGTTGTACTGATCACTGGAGGGTGAGTCTAACACTCCTTAGCCCAAGCTCATAACGCTAAACATGTTTACAGCTCGAGAGAGGCATTTACAAAATTGTATGTACACTGTTGCACCCTCTGTCATCAAGTACTAGATATCTATCAGAATGCCACGAACTTTGTTGCCAATCACACGCAGACGCCCAACTCGCGCCGCCCAGCCTCACCGCTGCCGTCTGCGCGTACTTCGCGCTGGCGCAGCCGCTACGCCTCTCGAACATCGCCACCCTCCTGCGCCTCGGGCCTGCCTGGGACCCGTCGCTCGCGTGCCTCTCGGGCGTGGACTATGAGTGAAGCGCCTAGTTTATTGTTGGACTGTGAGTGACGTGCCTAATTTGTCGTTGGACTGTGACTTAGTTTGTGACTCGTAGGTCTGGAGTGCGTCGCACTGGTCCTTCGCAGTTGACAAATACACACTGAGCCGCATGCAATCGCTGCTGGACCCTGACGCATTCCTAAGCTCTTTATGAGTAACTGCGCGTGCGGCTCATCGAGACAATGGACCTGAATATGATGATAGTGAGCGTGAAGCATGGGCTAGATGAGATGCGTGGTCGGTAAAGGTAGTCAATATCTCACACACTCTGTATGTTAGCATTTGCACAATATACTACGCAAAATATCTCTATTGTGCAGTCTTCAATGCCCAAATATATACATCTGAAATGTTTAAAAGTGACTAGATATCAGCTACTGAAGCGGCTGTGAGTAGCTGCGTGTTGTCTAAGTTTAGACGTCTTTGTCTGCTCCTACTAACACACTATTTTGACTGACGCGATTAGCCCTAGCTGAATTAAACGCGTGTGATCTTGCTAATGTAGTACGTCTGACACCATACTGCAAACAACCCTATGCTACCTCAAAGAAATTCGCTCCAATTTTCAAAATCTCGTGCGTCCAAGATAAGGTCGAACTCTTGCACCTATTCGTTCAAACTCACACTAAACTCGATTAGTATGACCAATTTCACCCACCTGGTTCCAACCGTCGACTGAGACGCGATGCCCATGATGAAGGCTACCGAACACCAAATTCTTGTTCATTATGTATCTGTACCAGTGCCAATGTTACTGACGATGTAAGTCATGCAGCTGACCATGAAAGTTACAGTGTCCTGCCACAACTTAGCTATAGAAAGCCAGGTCCATGGAAGAATGAACTGGAATCAAGAACATGAAAAATTACATATTCGATAAGAATTCGATAGAAACTTAGGCATGTTATTTTCTTCTGCTGATAGATTTTCACTTTCAGATATCGTGTGAACTGTCGATACTGATATTGTGAATACCAGGGATGCGCTCGGTGATTAACACGGTGATCTTTCCATGGCACCCGCTTGAATCATCTCCAGATGACAGATCAGGAGCATGGTTTTTTGAATCTCGTCCGTTGAGCTGATGCGAAGCTGATTCATTCACAGAGGTTCCTGCGGCATGAGGTTCGTATGCGCAGTCACATAGGTAGACCCGCATGTACGCATGAGGACTCTCGTATCCTTGGGGAGGAGATGTGTCTGTTCTATTCGAAAGTTGGTTGTAGTAGGAAGATCAAGAAATTTCCTACTGACCTCATAGCCGCTCCAGGTCTCCAACCTTCCAATGCGCAGCCAAGTGAATATACGAAATCGTGACCTCGTTTGGTTACTGTAATGCCTTGAGAGCTCACGTTGATTTCTTTATGAAAAGAAATCGTCTTCTTTCTAAAGACTGCTGCAGCAATGCAATTTGCGGTCGCTTCCAAGAAAAAGTCAATATCGTCAATTGACGTCTCTGAAATCATATCTGAAGGCAACTTAAGATAGCGATTATAGGTGTAAAATGCTGGTGGCGGACCTCTGATTGAGGATCGCGAGCGCTTGTCCTCGATGATCCTGCAGAGTGCATCTTGATCAGTTCTCGCCTAAGACTTCAATTAGCTTCGCCATGTATAATGTTAAGATAGAGAGAAAAACCTGCCCATGATCCATCTGACACGCGTATATTTGGATCGTGATGTTGCGCTTGCATTTCTGAGGATGGAGATGCGATTTTCTTTTCAGAAAACGGTATCATATGCTGAAGAGTTCGCGATGATTATGATGGAACAAACATTCACTCGAACATCATTACCTTCTTAATTCGAGATCGTCGCGCTGCCATTCGTGCCTTCTCTCGATGTATATCGCAGTGAATCAACCTATCCGACATCTCTTCAGCTGTGAGGGGTGTTGAACATATCTTCCCGTATGTGCAATGAGTCGGTTGTTCCTCTCGCTGCGATCTTCTACCCGCTCTCTTCCTTTTGGAGGAAATACCTGTTTGACAACTTTGGTTGATCATTTCATCACATGCAACTTCGTCTGATCGTTCGTCCTGAGTCCATGAATCTTCGTCTTTCTATAATCTATAGAAACTATAAATACAATGCTAACCTTTGAATTGGATTGATCCTCAGAAAGCATCTGTATCGAATGGGACTCGGCGAATAGACTGGAGAAGAGTGTTTAGTCACTGTAGCGAAGGAAAAGAAATAAAGACGTGATTCAAGAGCCAACGGTACCTAATTTATTTGATACGGAATTTAACCTGTCTTTCGATTAGGTTAAAGTTTACCTCGTGAAGGATATCAGAAGGCATCGAGTGATAGAGGAAGCCTAGACCGTCATTCACTCTTCGAAATGTTATATCAACCACTCACAGAAGTACGTCGTAACCGATCATATCAAAATCTTCAGAATTAGAGAGGAGAAATTCTGAAATTCCGATGTGCGAGGCTCATCCTCATATCTAAACTTGACACCGAAGACTTTTCCGAATCGTGTCAAAGATTTCAAGTCAAAGAGTACGTTAATCCACTACACCTTGTCTATGATTTTTGATATCAAGAACATCCTCTTACTCGGTTCCCGACCTCGTCATTTCAGGCGCATGGCATCAATGCATTCTGCTCCCAAACACGCCGCATGCAGTTTTAGCACGATCGTTATCGGCTGCTATAGATATCATTTTACGTGCAAGATGGAAAGCATGCTCTGTTTTTTTCTGGGTCGTTCCATAACCTTCTTGATCAACAAAGAGTGATTTTTCTAACCTTTCTAGTTGACAAAAAAATGGTAAAACCGAGTTATAGTATGCTGTGATTGCTATCCTAATATCATCACAAAGCGACAGAGAAAACGAATCGTGCTTAAGCGAAAGTGATGATGAGTTGTATTCGACTTCCAGCAATGACGCAGGGGACGAGGGACATAGCTATTATGTCAGCCATTCGCACGTACATCCGTCAACATCCGGGCGTGGGATTTTCTATCCATTCAAAGAACCGTGGGTATTTTCGACAGTCGGAGAAATTGATCTGCGAATCTTCTGCGTCGCGGAGAAACTATGGTGCTGTAAGACCCACTACTAGAGGTAGTGGGAATAATTAGCAATCGGATTTCTTCACTGAGGCTACATCGACGTCACCGATCGGGAGCAAACAAACGATCGTGGGCAAAACTTTTCAAATCGTCGACCGCGGGCGCTAATTATATTGCGAAACCAGAACAACTTCCCCCATTCCCGTTATGCCAGTGCCCAAGCGCGCCCGCTCTTCAGAAAGAGACGATTCCTGCCCCGACGGACATGTTCGCCTTCATCTCCACCAAATCCCATCCGATGACACTACTGGCGCAGACCCGCTTCGCGACGCCTATTTAGAAATTCCGATCAAGACAATCAAAACCTTGTGCCTCTCTCCTTTGAAATATTTGCGATATCTTGGCTGGAGCACTCTTGGAGTTGATGGTCATATATCGACCACTCTCCAGCCTGGCACCTGTCTACCTGCCGAAGTCATTATCAAGAACCGTAAGACTTATTATTACATCGTTGACGAGGAAGGTCAGTCCGTATATCAATAGCTTATATGCTATCTGACACAACTTAGGTCCATTATTGACTATGCGTCGCCAGGTAGTTGACTTGGAGGTTATCAAAGCACGTACGGCGGTCACATCTTCGTCTGAAACCTGGTCCGAAGCGCCTGACCAATTGACTGACCCCGTCCGTGAGCGGGATTTAAGATGTGTATTTACTGGAGAACGGCGTCCCCTTTGTGCCGCTTTGCATTTAATTCCACGTGCGCGTGGCGATGAGGTGAGTTGAATTTTCTCCGATTGTAAGCTATACTATAGCTTATGCTTCTTCAGTGGCTCAAATGTATTATCTCCAACCGAAGGGGCATGGATGGCGGAGTGGACATCGATCTTGACAGTATCGATGACGTTCGCAATGTGCTGTTTGGATCGGTAAGTATCGAGAGGCTTCTGAATGATCGGAATATCGCGATTCTCAAAGTGCGCTATTCTTAACATTTTGGTCTTTGTTGACTTAGCTCATCATGTGTAGACTCCAAATCATGTTTTAGATGTTGACGACATTCCCCATGCGCAAGATCCCCGACTATCTCTGACTCCCAACACTGGCTTCCCTAACGGCATTCGCTTCACTGCCCAATACCTTCAGCTGCCGGACGACTACGACACTCTGGATTCTGTTCGCCATATAATGCCAAATAACTCTGATGCGATGTTCAAAACCGGCACCCCCAAGGATGACTTGCCTGCTGGTATCATCATACACTATATTTATGGTGCTACTGCCTTCAAATGGTGGGGCAAGCACTCTGCACTGCTGGCTGATTTCGTTACGCCACGGCCACCAGCGGCAGTCCCGAAACCAATGGGTCACCCTTTGAAAAAAACCAACCGGCAAAGTTCTAGGATAAAGCGGCCCGGGGGCGCATTAGAGGCACCAAGCGACGATCAACAAGGCGAACAAATTACAGGCAATGCGGAGAGCCTAGATCCTCTGGATGTGATTTTCTTCTTCTGGAGCAATACCCCGACGGCAATCAACCGATATCGGCAGGAAGAGGAACGCCTTAAGGCCCAAATCAGTGGATGGGCTGAGAACGTCGCACGGGAAGACTGTCACTCTTCTGCTTAGGCTCGTCGTTTGTGCTTGTCTACGTACCTATGATCTCATTGATACCTTCGATTTCAAGGTCTTACCAATCCCATTGCGCTTCTTACTACGGTACCTGTATCATACCTGAGGCGATATGAACGATTTATCTACCCTGAGTCCTCAGTGGGATATCATTTTGTCAGGTTGATCACATGCCAACAAACCGTGCAGTGAGTGCGGTAAGTACTGCTATCATTCTGAACCTGTAAATTCATAGATCACGATGTCAATGTATGTGGATGGTTCGAAACTGTGATCCGAGTATTTGCGGTTTTGAGAATGAGAATTGGGCCTCCCGCGTCGGAAATATCCTAGATTTTTCCACCCACGCGCAGAGGGTGGCCAAAGCAGTGCGCCACGTTGCCAACACGCGATGAATGTTGCCCTTTAGATTAGAGTTCCCGCAGTCGCTTCAGCTTACCCGCCGCAAACCCATCAACAAACTGGCCTCGCGAGCCATCTTCATCTCGTCATCGATGCTACTCTAATCCCTGATCAACTTCTCGACGTCTCATTTCTTCGCTGAGAGAAGCCTGTCTCGGTGCAGGAACTTGGTCTGTTCGATCAGAATGCTTCAGTTGCACCTTGGTTACACCTGCGTTACTTATATCGCAAGCTGTGATTTAGCTGTCATGTACTCAAGCTTTCATTGATCACAGCCTCCAAGAGCTGTAACCTGTGCCAGTCATCCCCTATTATCCCGCCCCAGAAAACATGTTATCCCTGCTATAGCGCATCGCCCCGCAGGTCGCGTTCGGCGCGTGCACTCACAGCTATGCAATTTAAAGCGGGAAGCTCGGATTAAAACCGCACAATAGCACCTTTCCCCGTACCCTACTTCGAGTCACCATGAGCTACACAATCACGCGACAGAAGCAGTCTCGTACTACCCACTACCCCATTTTCCTCGACAATCGCCCCCGCGTCTCCGACAGTCCCGAGGTCAGCCAAGATGCATTCCACAGACTCGTGAGTACCGTTCTTGAGATCATTTTAGAGATTCAATGGGCTGATCAAAAACTTAGGATGTTACCCGGAAAGTGCAGTTTACGAAGAACCGCGACAATTTGCTCGGCGAGGGCAGCTACGGCCAAGTGTATAAGGGCTGGTATACACGAAGTAACGGTCAACAGTTACCTGTAAGCACCCTCTAATGTGTTCTATCGTTATCTCTGGCTAAAGGCTTTGACATGCAGGTCGCCGTGAAATGTCTCATGCACACCCGCGAGAGCAGGGCGAAGATGGAAGAGCGGCTGAAGCGCGAGCTCATCACATGGAAACAGGTCTCCACCCAAGAGAACGTCTCGGACCTCATGGGCGTTTACATCGCCCGCGACGACATACCTTACCTGGTGCTGCCTTTCTTCAAGCACAACAACTTCCTGCAGTATACGTCAAGACACCCCGATGCCCGTCTTTCCCTTGTAAGTGGTATTCTCCACCTCCCCCGTCGCACCAGCTCATCTTCATGGTTCATTAGGCCAAGGACATAGCCAGAGGCCTTGACCATCTGCACGGCAACAGTGTCATCCACGGGGACATCAAGCCCGAGAACATCATGATCTCCGACAGCGAGCGCGCCCAGATCGTCGACTTCGGCGTCTCCGTGATCCCCAACATCGCAGGGTTCACCACTGTCGTCAACTGGAACGCGCGCTACTCCGCCCCCGAGCTGCTGCCCATTGACGGGTCGGAGCCACCCAAGCCCACGAAGGAGAGCGACATCTTCAGCCTCGGCATCCTCTTCCTGCAGCTGTTCGACGGCCGCAGAGACTGCCTGCCCTACAGCCACTACCCTCTGAGCCGGGGTCCCCACGATACCAACTTGATTCGGGCGATCCATAAGGGAGACCGGCCGCGGTTTGAATATTACGGGTTCAACCACCAGCGAAACCGGTGGGCCCTCATCGAGGCCTGCTGGGCTCCCCACCCGCGTGCTCGTCCCACCGCTGAGCATGTGCGGAAGATGTTGGCTTAGACTCGCGACTATCCCTGTGTGGCTATGAGTCACCACTTATGATGTATACCCTACGACCCTCTCGAGACATGTCGTTTGCTTCTGATATACCCTTATTATTATGCACCATAGGATTGAACTTCTTAGGATACTTAAGCGCATGTTCATGTAGTTATTATTATTTCCCACCACCACAATGCACGAAACCCCCCTTGAATCTCTGAGTATGAATTGCAGACTGGTTAACGACTAGCTCGGCAGAACATAGGCGCATACTCGAACATTGCATCTTCAAATGATTTGATTATATTTCTCGAAGACGTGGGCTTGTACGGGATTTCGAACCAACTGTACGCCAATCAATAGACCATCGCCTATCCACTTAACCAACCGCAGTCTATGAGCTTTCACTCACGCATGGCTGGCTGAATGGTTCTTCAATTCACTCTAAGGGAAGACATCTGAGGTGATTGCACAGCCGGGCGATAAGGCAGAAGCAAGATCGTGAGATTCAAAGCATCAGATAGCAGGACGAGAGCAGACATTGAGATCGATGCATAAAGAGCGATTGCATGTGGGTATGAGCGATAAACGGCGGTGTGTGCAAGGCATGTTGCGCGGGGCAGATGGTGGATGACTGCAATAGACATGGAAGTAGAACGTGAATGTGGAATGTATGGAGTAGGAAGGTAAGAGGATGGATAAATAGTCCAAGTTGAGATAGCGATATTGTATGGATATAGACAAGAAATAAGCGAGATAGATCGGCGTGTATGCGTTATGCATGACGAAATCGGTGACCAGGAGACCAGAACGAGATAGATAGACCGTGAGACTGTGGGAGTGGGTAGCATCGTGGGCATGTATCGCGACGATACATCATGCATCTCCGAAGGAGAGCACATCCACGCTCGCAGAACGTGTGAGCCCGCCGTATCGTGCGGCCGTCGGTGACGGCGAGGTGAATGTGAATGCGGCGTAGATCTGCTTCCGCTCCGGCGTGCTGAACGTCTTCGCGTCATCCTCGTCATCATTGGACAGAATGGGAGGCATCGACACGCAACGTTTAGAGGATTGCGAAGAGGAGAGGGATGTGGAGGATGAGAGGGAGGGCGTGGGCGTGTAGTAGTCACGCAGGTCTGGTTCAGAGGACTTAGCCTGGCAAGGCAGAGATTAGGGAATGATCTATAAAAATGAATGAGGAACTTACTCTGAGCACACGGCTTGGGAGGGCCTTTGCTGGCTCGTCGGCGAGCGGCAAATAATCCATTGACGGGCTGGCGTCGAACGCAGTAGTAACATCCGCAAGGGGGAGCACTGTCAGCTCGTAGCACCGCGAATCAACGTCCGCCTGCGTCATCTTCTCGACCACCTCCACTTCTGCCTCCCCCTCCTCCGCCAGCTGCGGCAAAGGCGTCACAGTGGCTTTGCGCTTCGACGCCGCCCTTGTGGTCGGCTTCTTCTTCGCCGCGACTGCCTTATCAGGCGCAGCACCTTTCTTTGCCTTTAACGGCGACGACCCCGCCACCGGCGCCTTGCGTTTCTTCGACTCGGTTTTCGGTTTCACCACCGATGCCGACTCCTTCTGCTTCTTGCTCGTGGGCGGGTTGTGCACCTTCGTGGCGAGCACGCTGCTGGTCTTGCGCTTCTTGCTTGAGGTTGTCGACTCCCCAGTGAGAGGGTGAAGGTTCTCCTTCGCTGCTGCGTGTGCGGGCGATAACAAGTCGGTCGCCGAGAGCGCGCCATGATTCTCTGGCTGAGCAGCGTCAGAGTGGGCTGCTCGAGGCTTGATGGGATCCGCCGGGGGTGTGTCCATGAAAACGGTGAAGCTGCGGGGTAGCGTAGACATGTTGAGATGGAGATTAATCGGATAACGCTGGGATAGGTCGGTCGGTCGGAAGGTAGGTGGTGGGGGTGTTGCCGGGGTGGTGGGAGCCTGGGCCAGTGAGGGACTGCCTGTTGCTTGAGGTCGAGGTCGGAGGTGCTGGTCAACCGACAGGAACAAACAACGCCTTTTGGGCACGAGGCGCCCATCACGTGGCATCAACCACGCGATACGGAGCCACCCCAAGCGCGCAACCGTGGAGGAGTGAGAGGGGTAGTTCGCAGGCACAAAGCCCCAGGCGAGCTCACATTTACATCTCCCAACTTTCTATAGCTTGAAATTGGGGTAGTGGTCGAGCGTTGGAGCAATCACCTCTCATCGTTGCTCTCGAGTGATTACGCAATCGCGCGCGTTGGGAGAACGTATCGGTGAAGAAATTATGTCTGTCATGCTTTTGGTCAAATATAAGCCTATTATTTGACAACTTTACTGTCACAAGAGGATGAAGAAACAATGGTATAGCGCGTTTGCCTTGCGCGCGTGTCAGACGCGTCGTGAATCACGTGACTGTTGACTCTGACGTTTAATTGGTGCGAAATTCAGAATATTTTTAGGCTCTTGCGATCGGCTCGCAGTGAACCCAAGGCTTGACTCTCATCGTCTCAACTTGCTGTGTTCGCATTGCATTCCACCACCTGGTGTTCAATTCTGCCCAGATTCTTCCTGCGCCACCCAATCAATGTTTTTGATCAAGGAAAGTTCCGATAGTCTCAGGGAACCAATCGGCCATCCACTGTACATCGCCCGCCCGACACAAGCGGCACATACCTTGATATCTCAAACCCGCTTTCAAGATGGTATATAGCTCAGCCTTGCGTTCAAGCCTTAGGAAAATTACCTCTGCCAAGGCTTCGGGACCCTCCCAATTTCTAACCTCCTTGCATCGCAATGCTACTTCTGCTCCTCGTCTACTACTCCGTTCAGCAGGGCGTGGATGCGCTAGTAATCCCCGTCACGAGAATACTAATTGAAATGGACTCTCCCTCTACCACCCCGCCTGCTTGCCTCGACATACGTTATTGTCGCCAGATATCTGACATTGTCATCGGCTGCCTCACCACTATCTTCGCCTGCACGTGGGTGTCGCTGCACCACAACGTACCCTCACCAGGTACTTCAAAAAGCAGCAGATGGATAAATCGTATCGCCTTGGCCGTGGTCGCGCTGCTCCTGCCAGAAGTCAGCGTCACGCTGGCGGGGAAAGAGATGGCACAGTTGGAGGCCATTTCGGCAATGGTAAAAAATGCAAGCCACAGGGATGTCCTGGTTGTGGAGGATGGATTAGAGAGCACCGAAAAAGACACGATACTAGAGCTGGAAGGTCATCTGGCAAAGACGGAATCGAGGGAGCCTATGATCACGCTCCCAATATCTGCTAGACAATGTGAGCAGATAATCGTTTTACAAAGTACTAGCCTTCTAATTACTATCTTCAAATTCTTGTAGCTATCTTGCGTTCGAAATGGACAAGGGCACATAGCTTTTTCGTCCAGATGGGGGGCTTCTACCTCTACCAGGACGGCCTTCCGATCCGTCCTCTTTCAGCGGAAGATATGGCGCTCTTAGTTTGGCGCGGCTACATGCCACCTTCAGCCGAGGACATCGAAGACCGAAGCAAAGGCGACTGGCTCTCCAAAGTCGTCGCCCTGCTCCAGACCTTCTGGTTCATCGCGCAGTGCATTGCGCGGGGCACACAGCACCTCGCTATCACGCAACTCGAGGTTGTGACGCTCTCATACTGCGCTATCAACATCATCGTGTATCTCTGCTGGTGGCACAAGCCCCTCAACATTGAGCGCCCCATCCCCGTCGACATTGCACTGTTCTTGGACAGCGTGCCAGACGACTTCTGCCGGCCACGCGAGCAGCCCATCACGATATGGCAAAAGATTGCGCACGAGATCGCCGTCGAGTGGCACGGGAGGTCGGAGCCCGTAATTGGCTCACTCGCATTCCCGTTTAGCAACCCCAACAAGGATCGCCGTCCTCCCAACAGCAACTCGCCGACGGATCTGTGTCGCAGGGCCTTCACTTTCTTTCACAGCGCGTGGACGGGCTCGTGGAAGGAGATCCGCGACTCCGACGCGTACTGGCTCACAGGGCGCGGCATCGTGTTCCTGATCTTCTATGTCGTCGGCCTCGTCTTTGGCGCGCTGCACTTCATCGCGTGGTCCGACACGTTCCCTTCGCACACGCAGCGTGCGCTGTGGCGCGTGTGTACCATCATTTTGGTGGCCATCCCGCCGATGGCGCCTGTAGTGAAGATCTACCTATCCACTCCACTCCACATCCCACGTTTGGAGAAGTTGACGAAGAAGGTGCTGGTTCTCTCGGCGGGGATGCTCGCGTTGGCGTATCTTTTTGCACGAGTGGCCACGATCGTGATTTCTCTGACGACGTTGGGCTACCTTGAGGCTTCGGCTACACAGAGTGTACAATGGACAGCTTTCATCCCGCACTTTTAGCGGCTTCGTTGACAGAGGTTAGCATAGACCGGCACAGTTGCGTTTCGTATCCGTTGTACTGACACTCTGCGTTTATGATTCAGTCTCTGCAAGTAATAACATCTACTAGTTTCATCTAGTTTATTATCAAGCTTTGGAAAGCTTGAGGCCCACTACTCGCTGTGGGACTAGGGCAAGGTGCCAAGTTTTCCAAAAGGGTGTCTTATTGGTAACCCAGCTCGGAGGATGTAACCCCTCCTCACACAAGCTAAGAGTGGTTATCAATATCCAGACTCAACCCTTTATCCTACCCATCGAGGATATCGAGTCACAGTCTACAACGTTATTTCTTGTACTAGATGGTTCTCCGCTATCTGATGTCATTCTTTTCATGGGCGCCTCCTTGGGTGACGACCATCAGGGAAAGTTCAAGCCTGTGATCTTACGAAACAGCGGCGCACATGTCCGGGCCCTTATGTAACATATGATGACTAGGCATCCCAACTCAGGATTCTCATCAGCACTCCAATCTTCTCTCCTCTCCGTCACTGTTCTCTGCGAATTGCTATGATATTTCTCCTTCTTGTCTGTCAACTCATCCAACACGGCGCGAATGCACTTCCCATCATCGGTGTCACGAGCAATGCGATCAATATTGATGCCACTTCTGTCAAGCCAGCTACTTGCCTCGATATACGTTTCTGCCGCGAAATCTCGGAAATTGTGATTAGCTGCTTGGCTACAATCTTCGCGTGTACGTGGGCGTCATTGCACCACAACGTACCGCCGCCAGACTCTTCCAAAAGGCGCGGACTAGCAAATCGCATTGCCCTGGCTGTGATCGCGCTTTTCATGCCTGAAGTCAGTGTCACATTGGCGGGGAAAGAGGCGTTTCGATCGGAGGTGATCCTGGCGATGATCAGAGCTGCCAGCCATAGGGATGTTCCAGATGGACTGGACGATCCCGAGAATAGCGAGAAAGCTCCTAGCCAAGATGCAGAAGACATGGACGTTGCACCAGTCTCCAGTGAAGCGGTAGTAGCTCCATCTAACTCAGAAAGCGCATCATGTACGTTGACTTTGATCGTGTACCACTTGCTCGGTATAACTAACCAACATCTGTCTTATAGCACCTGCGTCTTTTGAATGGACAAGAGCCCATAGTTTCATTGTCCAGATGGGAGGCTTTTATCTTTACACAGACGGAATCCCCATCCGATCTCTTTCAGAAGAAGACATGGCTCTTTTGATTTGGCGCGGCTACACCCCGCCCTCAGCCGAGGATATTAACGACAGAAGCAAAGGTGACTGGTTCTCAAAGGGAGTTGCAGTGCTGCAGACCTTCTGGTATGTGGTGCAGTGCATCGCACGACGTGCCCAGCACCTCGCCATAACACAGCTTGAGGTAGTAACGATTTCGTACTGCGCTATCAATTTAATCATCTATCTGTTCTGGTGGAATAAGCCTCTCGACATTGCACGCCCTTTCCGTATCGACGTCGCACCCTTCCTCGACAAAGTACCAGACGACTTCTGCATGCCACGCTATAAGCCCAACACCATTTGGCAGCAAGTTGGGCACCTTGCTGCAAATGAGTGGCACGGCGAGTCCGAGCCTGGGACTTTCTTTCCCGCCACCGAATCCTGGAAAAACCGCCCTACTCCTCCTGGAACTCCTCCATTCCGAACACAGTTACTTCGTGTACTCGCGGGGAAGTCCTCTGGCAAGCCCAGGATGGAAGATTCCGAGCAGAGATGGCAGGAGATGGAATCATACATGATCAGCGGGGGAGGTGCTCTCCTTCTGGCTTTCTTGTTTATTGGCCTGATCTTCGGTGCATTGCACTTCATCGCCTGGTCCGCTTCGTTCCCGTCCCACAGTCAACATGTGATGTGGCGTGTCTGCTGTATCGTCTTGATTTGCGTCCCTGCAATGGTACCCGCCATCCTCTTCCTCCTCTCCGTTCCGAAGAAGAAAGCAGGGAAGAAAGCGTCGCTGTTGATTGCGGGAATTCTAGCTTTGGTGTATTTTTTGGCCCGGTTATCCACGATGGTACTGTCGCTCATAACGTTAGGTAACCTTCCGCTTTCGGCTGTACAAACCGTCCAATGGACATCATTCATTCCACATTACTAGTGCAAAGACTTTGAATATATATCCGGCCATAAATTATTTGAATTTTGAAGCGCGAATGGATCTGTAGTATAGAATGATATCAATGAATTACAACTGTTGAATCTGCTGCAGCAACCGCTGGATACACATGGCGGGCATTATAGCGTGGCTATGACTTGTCTATTTGATGACGGCGAAACGTGGTTGCAGGAGGGTCAAGGCATAGAGCCCAATCGCTTCCATGTACAAATCGACTGAAATCCAGCTTAGCAGTTTGTTGGCCAATCACAAGCATGCTATAGGGCCGCCATAACTCTGCCCGATATATGGGAGGTACCCAGAAGAGCAATTCAGAGGGCGAATTTTGCATCCACCCTTTCACAAGTCGGGAAGTACTCCTATATCCTGCGTCTGAAGAAGTGCCAACATATGCCTGGACACTAAATATGCGAATAGTGTTGTCGCTGGATCCCGATGCGATGCTGGCACCGTCAGGAGAGAATGCCACTGAGTTCACCACGCCGGCGTGACCCTCGAAAGGTCCAGCAAATAGATTGCCTGTCCGCGCATCCCAGATGCGAATCGTCTCATCACCTGAGCCTGATGCAATGTATTCCCCGTTAGAAGAAAATGACACTGTTGTCACGATATTGGTGTGCCCTACGAACGGGCCTGCGATGAGCACACCAGTGAATGCGGCCCAGACGCGGATAGTCTTGTCCCATGAGCCCGATGCAACACGCTCTCCATCTGGCGAGAAATCCACGGTGACTACAGAGTTGGTGTGGCCCTCTGCCGGGTGACATACCAGTCCTCCCGTCTGAGCATCCCAAACGCGTACAGTCTTATCATGCGAGCCAGATACAATGTACCTTCCATCTGGAGAGAACGCGAGTGAGGTTATAGGGTCGGTATGCCCCGCGAACGGCCCTGCAACCAGTTCACCCGTGGTTGCATCAAGGATGTAGATGCTGTCACGGGAGCCCGATGCGATATATTCCCCATCTGGCGAAAACGCGAGCGAAGGAACAAAATTGTAGAGCCCTTGAGATGGTCCCGAGACGAGCTCGCCCGTTTGTGCATGCCAGACATGGTGGGTTTTGTCTCTGGAGGCAGAAGCTATGTACTCTCCACCTGGAGAGAACGCCACCGATGTTATGTCCTTGGGGTACTCTTCCAAAGACCCTGTGTCCAGCTCACTCATCCATGCATCCCAGATACGGATAGTCATGTCCCATGAGCCCGACATGATGTGCTCCCCGTCTGGAGAAAATGAGACACAACAAACCGAATCACCATGCCCCTTGAACGGCCCTGCGACAAGCTCTCCCGTCCATGCATCAAAAACGAGGATAGTTTTGTCGGTGGAGCCAGATGCGACACGCGTTCCGTCGGGGGAGAAACCCACCGCATTCACAACATCGGTGTGTCCCACGAAAGGACCTGCGACGAGGTCACCTGTCCACGCATCCCACATGCGGATGGACATATCCCATGAAGCCGAGGCAATGCGCCCTCCATCTGACGAAAAGGCGACCGAGGTGACATCGTGAGTGTGCCCTTCGAATGGTCCTGCCACGAGCGCTCCCTTTCGTGCATCCCAGACGCAGATCGTTTTATCCCATGATCCAGATGCGATGCGCTCGCCATCCGGAGAGAACGCGATGGATGACACAGCGTTTTTGTGGCCTTGAAAGGTTCCTGTGACGAGCTCGCCCGACTGTACGTCCCAGACTTGCACAGTCATGTCTCGTGAGCCTGACGCAACACGCTGCCCGTCTGGCGAAAACGCCACCGATGTCACATCTGAGGCATGTCCCTCAAATGGCCCTGCGACGAGCTCTCCCGTCCGCGCGTCCCAGATACATATGGTTTTGTAATCCGAGCCTGAGACGATGCGCTCTCCATTCGGTGAGAACGCCACCGAAGTTAATGAGCCAGGCTGTCCCAGTATTGGCCCTACAATTAGTTCGCCGGTACGTGCATCCCAGACGCGGATAGTCTCATCGTCCGAGACTGAAGCAATGCGCTCTCCATCGGAGGAGAAAGTCAATGAAGTCACAAAGCCGTGGTGCCCCTCGATAACCAGCTCACAAGAAGGCCATTGGGCCCTCATACCGCTTTTAACACACAACGTGCTAGAGATTCTGGACGAATATTGTTGTTTAACGATAGATTTTGAGGGAGAAAAAGGTAATGCTGAGATATAAATGTGCGGGGCACTGTCCGAAATGACGCTCGCGAATGCCCTGATAAATTTGATGCTATCCTTGATGAATGCTCGCAGATCGCGCTGAGGATGTTGCTATTTAGGCATCAGCATATTGTCATATACGATGCTAAAGGGCTCACCATGTTATGTTTTTCGACGGTAGCCATTGCTGGTAAGGCGGCTCGACCTTGCCCTATCAAGCTGAGAACCTCGAGCCAATAGAGGAAGGATACTTGACAGAAATCGAGTACCAATGATGATATACCATCTTTGTCTCCGCTTGTGTAGCTGAGGTGTTCGGACCAGAAGCGACAGGAATACGAGAGAGATCGTGGAATACAGTCTAAAATGCGGTTGGCAAGGTTCGGCACATCGCGGTTCATCACGTATGATGTCTCCAGCCGACATATGTTGAAGCGCAGGCATTGCTTCATCACACGCAAGCACCCAACTGTGAATTCCATTTGATATTTTGCAACGTCGATGAACCAAGGCTGGCCTGCGCAACTGTCGGGATCCGAAAGATAATCGGCAAAGGTAGAGTGAAGAGTCCGAACCGGCAGGCCTTCCGACCACTGAAGCACACAGCCTAGTTTTCGCAAGACAAGGCGACAGGCTTTTGATCTCTCAAATCCCAGTATATCGACGATCATGTCTTCGGTTAGCCCAATTCTCCCCACGACCACTGCTCCTAGAATTTTGCGACAGCTTTCCGTGGCTTTTTCGTTCGGGTCCCAATTGCTTGCTGACCAGAGTGCAGTGGCATAAAGGTTTTCCAATGTGAAGGCTGTTTGGTTCAATAGGCTGTCGAGGCGCTCATCCATATCACTGGAAGAATAGAGATATCGAATGGCTGTAGCAGCATAAATGAACGAATCGGCGGCACGTCTGCCAAGCAGCTGGATCTTGGATGCTCCTGGCCAGTCAGTCGGCAACTGGTCACTAGCCTGTCTCGCTTGATAAAGTGTGTCCAGCTCGTGTTGTATGTACAGCAGCACATCCGCTTCGCTGGCCCATTCTGAGGCGTTGAGGGAGACTGATCTCACTCCTGGCCGAGAGCCGAACGTATTATTCAAGTCAAGCTGCGGACGTCCGGTAATAAGGAAGCGGATGTTATGGGGCAGCAGAGGAAGTTGTTCGGCAAATAGATACGAAAGTGCTCTCCTGGAGTGCACATCGCCACACTCGTCGAATGCGTCGAGAACCACGACGATTGGGTGCGACAACCTGGACGAACAGGCACCCAACGGGCTTAGCAGCAATTCTTTGAATTGATGAGTAAGGGTTCTGCTGGCAATCTGCGGATCCTGCTCTATCACCTCGCATACGGCGTCTCGGAATGCCTGATTGGACATGGCCAGCTGATACGCCAGAGTACGAATAACCATGTCGGGTCTACTCAGAGACGGAGAGTGTCTGTCGAAGAAAAGAAATGCACCAAGTAGACCCCGAGCATGGAGATGTTCTGCGAGTGTTGTGGCGATCGTACTTTTCCCGGAGCCAGCAAGGCCGGTCAGCCAGATTACATTGGTATCAGGAGTTGGTGTCGTCAAATCGTGAACGAAGCTTTTCAGAATGGATTGGCGGGTGCCTTGCAGGCATTGATGTCTATGAGTGGCATCCATCGAGACCGGATCAAGAAGCTTGAGAAGCTCAAGTGCGTGAGGCCTGGCAGCAGATTATTTTAGAAAATGTGTGAATAGTTGACGGCCATGCTCACGAATTAGTCGCCTCGTAGAAATCACCAGCAATGTTAAAGACGTTACCCTCCGTATACCCAGTGACAAATAACTAAAATGGGACTGTAATCAGAGAAGAAAGTAGGACTAAACGTGATTTTACTCGCCGCAGCGGGTGATCCTGAAGCTTGAGCCGCCGTCACTTCTGACAGAGGGAAAACCCGGGGCGAGACACGAACTTGCTGCGATCCTGGCTGGAGTCAGGAATAATTAGTTTCTACATTAGTGATGAGTCTAAGAGAAAGAGCCGCGCACTCTGTCAAAGACAACTAAAGCGGATGATGCATCTGTGGGGGAAGACATTATCTCAATCTCCGGAGCTGTCGGCGGTGAATCGGTTGATAGCCATGTCCCAATCCCATTGGACTGCCCCAAGATGGGCGAGTCCGTGACAGGCTCTTCTGGAGCTGAGAGTTCCGTGACTGTGGAGGAATGAGGGACACCTAAGGCATGAACTGCGGCAGGTTTTGACTGGGAATCTGATGTCGACAAAGGCGTTTGATCCTAATGACACTGGTTTAGTTCTCATTCGGCTCTCATTTAAGAAATGGAAACGATCCTGACCGTAGCAGACAATGTTCTATGGTGGGACGGCGAGGCCAATGACGCTGGCGTAGGTTGTTGTGATCGAGCGTGCAGAGGCTCGGGCGTTGACTGAGCGGGTTTCTTCTTTTTCTTGCGCTTTAAATTGAAGCAGGCAAACATGATTAATCCTGCAGCAGCCCGAGTCAAGACAGCTATTAGTGACGGGAATGCAGAGAAAGGCGCATAGCCGCTGTCCTCCGAGTCATCCGCCGGTTTCCGGCCCGGACGTTCCCCAAAGCGTCGTCGTCAGGCGCCCGTCGTCCCTCTCTTACATGTTCCTCACACAGTGGGCAAACCTAAAGCCTATGTAACGACTATAATGCAAGGTAACAACATGGATGGGCATTGTGGAGGTAAAGCTACTTATCCTTGCGTGAGTATCACTCTCCACGCCTGACAAATCTGACAATTTTAGGAGCAGCACCGTTTGTCTAAATTAAAATAATACATTAGAATAAGACTTGGATGATGGATTTGCAAGAGCACGAAGGTTAAGTTCGGGAACCATAAAACAGATAATGCTGGTCGACTGCGACCGTCGTAGAAATCATTCAAATACTGAGTTCGATTTCACAAGTAGGGCAAGTCTGACTATTACCCAACCAATGTACGAGGCAGTTGTTACGGGGACTGATTTTGGAGTTGTCAGATAATTCGGAGTGCTAAATAAATAAGAGTGACTGACCAGTGCTGACAGATTTTTCTCATAGCCGCTAGCTCGGTAGACTTAAACTGAGCCATACAACTGCCACATTTCTTCACGGGTGCATCGAGAGGCGATAACTCCACTCGGACACGTCCATCTTTGGCCTTGCGCCGACGCTCAACTTCAATTGGGCCAAGTAGTGTTTTGGGAGAGGTAGGCGATGCCATGTCCGTGCGACTAGGACGATGCATAGTTGAGTACACGACCTCCTGGATAGCCTGCAGAATCTGTGAGTGAGTTCACTAGTATCAAGACATAACATAACTTACATCATAGTCGGTCGCGTCGGATGATCCCTTCTGCATTCTAGAGATCAAAGGGTCCAGATCCGTACACTCAGAGAAAAGGGGCTGCGCGATAGGTGCAGGGGGTGTGGCCACGTCCGAGACATATATTCCGGCTGCGGTCTCGTAGACGCTCTCTTGATCTGATGTCAGTGATGTTGCCGACACCCGCGATAACCCTTTTCTATCTGGCACAAGCGAGTGACCAAGTGAACGGTTACCAATGGTGATGTTCGCGTCTGCATTTGTGGTGGTTTCCTCAGCAATCATTTCCAGGATTGAAAATGGATGCTGAGCTTGCTTGTACATCATCCGAGATGGAGGCGGCATATTGTAATTGTCCAACGGTCGGTCATCGATTGGGCGATCTGGCAGAGCGCGCAGCTGCTGCACTGCTTGTGTAGCTGAGAATCGCTCTTCTGGCTGCTGCTGCCAGCATTTGATAACAATGTCCCAGACGGTGTCTGTCAAACCACGCGTCTGAGCGCAATGATCGACTGGACGCTCAGGCCGCCGGCCACAACCAATAGCACTAATTACTTGGGGATCTCGCTTGCCTTGAAATGGGATGCAGCCAGAAAACATCTTTAATGGAAGAAGGCAAGAATGTCAGTCCAATCGATGAGTCGCCGATAACAGTCTCTGGAAATGCACCTCATAGCAGACCATAGCGAAGGAATAGACATCACAGGCAGGATCGGGTCGCCTCATCTCATGACCATTTGATTCCGGGTCAGTCATGTCTGGAAGCAATTCCGGTGCCGTCCAATTGAGCGTCCCACAGGCCGCCCGCGTCGATGCAGTAAACAACGCTGACATGGAGTCCCTTGTAATGGCAAGTCCAAAGTCGGCGAGGCATGCCCTGCGGGCACGAGATACAAGTATGTTTGCCTAGAAGATATAAGAAGCTGTTTAAGCTCGATAGGACTGGCCACATACACATTTGAGATCCGCGTGGACCACATGCTCAGCATGAAGGTATTCAAGACCTTGTGCCACGTCAATTGCCTGCAAATGATTGTGTTAGGATTCAATCAGCATGTAAAACGTCTGGATCTCATTACCAACAAAACACAGTCGCTCTCAGGAGCTATTTCAGATAGGAAATCTGATACACTCCCGTTATCCATCCAAGGGCCCACAAGGCACAGCCTCTCGTACATTTGATCCAGACGGAAGACACCAAAGAATGGCAAAACATTCGGATGCGATAGTTGTCGCCATATGACAGCTTCTCGCGCAAAGCCCTAGGATGATTCGTTAACGCAAGAATACTAGAAAAATCGAGTTCCCACTTTCAAGATCTTATCCATATTTGACTTCTTGTACATCTTGATAACCTTGATCGCAATAGCGTTGTTCGCCAATCTGCCCTTATACACGTCTCCAAAGCTCCCTCCTGTTACAGGGAATGATGGAAGGGTGATATCTTCCAGTAGAAGGCACTCTGGATATCTTCGAGACAGCTCGGAAAGCTTGATAAGGGCTTTGAGATGGCGGGGCTTGAATTTAGATTCGATAGGATAGTCCAATCGCTGATACAAGTAAGTACCGCCTGCATATACTGAGGAAGTTTGTTGCGGAAAACGTACCGCTTGAAGTAAATTTAGTACTCTCTGAGCTGATTCATCGCGAAGCGCGAGGATTTCCTTGTATCGAGCATTATCCACTAACATGACCGTTAATTGGGCGGAGAGTGCCACCACATCTAGGGCAAGAAGCGCCTGAAATGTTTCTTTTGTGTTTATAGTCGGTTCGATCTGATATTCGTTCAACAACCCCAAAGTACACAACAGACGAATAGAGACACCCTTACGTTCTTAAGATGGAAGAAAAACTTGATTTGAAGGTAGTCCTTGATTTCTTGATGCCTTTCCACCACTGTTATTTGATCCCAGGTTCTCCACTCGTCCAAAGTACTAATGATCTCCCTGCAGATAGAACATCAGAAACAACTCCACACTTCGGAGAAAAATCGTACATCAGGCTATCGGGTGAGCACGTCAGCGCCTGTGCAAAGGCATACACAATCAACCTCTGATGTCATCCAGTTAGATATTCGCCAAATCAGTTGTCGCAGGCTGAAAGCTTACAGGATAGATCAAATGGGAGCGCCCGAGGCGTGCTCTGTGAAATTCATGATTCCCCGTCATCAGAGCAGCTTCTTGTAGTATAGAGAGGATATGAGAGTTATTGGCCTCAATCCATTCAGAAGGGAAAGCGAAAGGAGATATGCTGGTGTCCAGGCGAGTCAGTGCTGTATGCGATGAAAATGAGTCAATGGTTATTTTTGTATGGTGCTATGGCAAGATGGGTACCTTTGGTGATAACCGTGAGAGCAGAGATGCCTATGTTAATACCTGGGCAGAATGCATTTGATGCTTTGGGAGGTGATGGGCCCGTGACTTGCCGCGAGCTATGATTTGAAGAACCTCCGGCACCCTGAGATTCAAGTTTTTCGCGCGCGTTCTCCAGAGGACGGCCAGAAAGAATACGGTGCGACTCAGATGCTGCTTGATAGTCAGGATTTTCTTGATTCACTCGGGGTAGCAGCTGCAGGTGCAAATGAGGGGAAATATTACCCGTCGGTCGCTGGCTGGCATCTTGGTGGCTGTCCTGATCTGCTTGAGTGATTGGAAAGGGTTCTGATGCTCTAACTTTGTGAGGAGTTGTCGGTCCTGCGCAACGTAGAGTAAGACTCAGCGGACTAAGCAGGATAAGAGATAACCCACGGCTCCGTCGCTTGCCTGGGATATAGGTTTTGCGGCCTTTGATTTTATCAAGCAGGCCCATGAACCGTGTCGAAATTTGACCTCTGTCATCACGCTCACTTGACGCATCACATTCATAATTGGGTGAGGGCTCTGAGGCACAGGAGGGGGTAGTCGAGAGAACGAGCGGGCTGCTAGTAGAATGGGAACGACCATGATTGGTGGTAATGGTGATATTGGGACTGGGGAGAGTGATTGGACTTCGGCGAGGTTGTAATACCCTAGAGTGTGGCGGACTGGACAGCTGATACATGTCACCATAGGAGTACGGCGGCGAAAGTTCTGTAATTTGTGGCTGAAAGAGAGCTTTATGCCCCTCGTCACTGCCATCATCCGATTCTGGAATGTTGATAGAAAGGAATCGTCCGCGAGCCCTGTTTGCGGCTTGGCCGGCTGCGAATCCGATGATCAGCGAGTCCTTGTCTTGGAAATGGTTTCTCTTCTCTTCATCGCTACTATCGTCGGAGTCCGAATCCACAAGATGGAGGAATCGATCACGAGTGCTATTTGCCGAAGTGATTGCCTTAGTGTTTTCAAGCATGTCTAGAATAAAATGAGTGCTGGCACACGATCATTAACAGTTAGTGGAAAGTAACAATTTTCTGGAGGGAAGAAGAGTCACCTGAGTTTATCATGTGCCTGGGTGAAAACGAGCCCCAGAATTATGAGGGAGGGCAGAGACTCAGAGGGTGCGCGCTGCGCGAGGTGCGAAGGTTCTAACGTCCTTGTAAAAGGCACAGCCAACTCTCTGAATCAACTTTACAGCTATCAAATCAAATCAATGTGACACGTGAAAGTAGATTGCGTCGCAGGGCTCAGGCCACTTAGACGCTCTTGACTTGCTGTGGGCTGCCACCACTTCTCGAATTCGCATGTTGATGTGGGAACAGCCTCCTCAAGGCGAAACCGGCTGTAGCGTGATATACAGGTAGGTTACACGGTGGGAGCATATACGACGCCAGCAATAAGCGAAGATTGTCGAGATTTCATGTCGTTCAGAACAAGCTCAAACGGTCACGATCGTTGTTGATTCAAAGATTGGACAATCGTGACCAAACCGATTTGCAGAGGCGAGTCACGTGCACGCGTAAAACTAGCGAAACAACACGCGATTTTCCTCGCGACTTGCTCCTGCCGGTGACACTGCAGTTGGCACGCCCTTTCCATTCGCTCGCATCCGATGACGGTATGGTTATCGATGCATGTGCTGAGAGCTGATAGATTAAAAGCACGCAGATCACCGAACGGCCTCCGAACCTTCGCTTCGGACCTCCCTCATATCGAAATCCGAATCCCTAACGCCATCCTCCGAATCTGCTCGTTCTTACTGATTTCTGGACCACGTCTGTCACATTTGATTTTCTTCGCCCACCCGGATACTTTAGACTCGGTGGAACGATAAGAGGGAGATGGACAAACCGCGTCAAACGGCCTATCAGCCCCCTGAGGCTCCGCTACCTCCTTGCTGTCGCTGCCCTAAGTATGTATGCTGTCCCGAAATACATGGTATCTTGTCTCGCGGTATATGTGCCTGAAAGAGATTCTCAAGTCGTTGGTGTTGTAGTCACCCGATACACCCAGCTGTGCAAGATCCTCAGCTTTATCGCCTTTCGGGAGAGGCTGCAGCCGTTCTTTCAAGTTCACACTCGGGCGCTCCGCGTTACTTTCCATCAGCCTAATCCTTTTGGAGCATTTCGGTGAGCTGTCGTACTTCCTGTAGGCTGTAGGTAATGATATGCAGGACTCCGTGCCCCATTTGTGCTGACGGGCAGGTTCTTTAGTAATGCATTCAGCTCGTGTATCGCTCAGCCGCCTCAGCTCTTGAACTTCTCGAAGGTTCAGCGCTCCTCCACTTCACATCGGGACGGGCTCTCGACCCGCAACGCCGGGCCGTCACACTTGTTGGGTCATCCATGCGGTCATATGCCTTGACCAATCCTATTCGTTCCACATATCGCAGTCTTAGGGAGTCGATCCTTGAACCCTGGCGGATATGAGATCAGAAGCTGCAGTATTAAACTTCTGACCACGGCGAACTCATCGGGTGAGCTGGGTTCCTGAGGTGGCACTCCACCCATTTATGTGGCGTCCGCTCCAGACTTCGGTTATCATCGGGCTCACATGCACGCCATATGAGACCTTGTATCTCGCTGAAGATGCACCTCATAGATAGCAGGGAAACTGGGTTCACGAAAGTCCCTTAGACGGTCAAGTGACCACTTTCAATGTCAGGATGTACTTGACGCCTCTAGACCCTGCAAGCCTTCAACGCACCCTTACAGTTTCTATCTCTGCACTCTCTTCTTTCTATCGCCTTCCGTGCTCTCAGGCTATTTCAAGCTCTCATCAAGGTTATTCCAATGCCAAGTAACCGCTCAGGATAAGCGAATGACGACATCAACGAGCGTTTCAAGCACAGCTCTGGCCATCCCTCTTATCGCTGATGACTTTCTAGAAATAAAGTTAAAGACACAGATTCTGGGGTTCTCATAACATGAGCACATGTAAGTCTCAGCACTGCGTCGAACGTACTTAGACTAACATCATCACCTATACCCTATGAGTTACATTACATGGCTGTCTTCTGTATGCCCTCGTCCAATTCACCTCTGCTCTAATTTGGCATGTCCGTTGCCCCCTTTCTTTAGTGCGCCTGCCGGCCGGACGCTGATGAGATGGGGCTCGGGTGCACGGAACGCTTGCGATGCCAAATTTTGGCATCTCGCTTGATCGCTGTAGCGTTTAAATCTCGGAGGACGGTGGAGGCGTCCCAGGCTCGCAGAGGCCGCTGGATATCGAGTACCAGATGCGCTCAGATGCAATCCAGGCACGTGGTCACGTGTAGCATCCCTGATTGGCTCGTGTTCCAGATCTGCATCGTGTATCACTGTCATTGTCCATAATTTGACATGCCTTGCCTCGCACTTTCGCCTCGTTATGATGGGAAAAAGGTTTCCATCTAGATGCTGCGTTGCCTTAGATCGATTGCACTCAATGGCCGCACAGGATTCAATAGCAAATCTGGACTCATGACCCCAAAGGCGCACATCAACACGCCTCACCTTCACCTTTTTCACGTCTTTTGTTACCGGCTGCCTTTCCGCAGGGAAAAATCGCCGATCTGCTAGTTCGGAGATCTGTCCCGCAGGCCGCCTCATGCCCAACACGCTGGATCCAAGCGGCCAGGCATTTATCAATACACGCTCAGCGCCGGCTTTTTCTCTTTATTCTTCTTCATCCTCTCCTACCCTCCCCAGTGGCTTGCGCCTGGTTGCTTTCGCCTCTGCCGAATCTTTTCATATTCCATTCGTCACTGGTGACCGATCTACGAACATCATGCCTTCCAAAGTTGCAGCGCCCGCCCCCCCTCCTCTCGGCACATTTATCGACAATGGCGCCCTCGAGCTCGTCGAAGTTCTCGGTGTCGGCGGCTACGGTGTCGTCTACCGCGGCGTTGAAGC